>CM061920.1:103941829-104032446 GCA_031002005.1 Vandiemenella viatica | reverse complement strand
GATATTTTCAAAATATTTACACTGTAATTTTCCTTAAAAAGGGGGGGGGGGGTGATGGGAGCGAGAGAGTGGGGCATTGTAACCAAATGTATAGTCTTTTTCCCCTTGTTTTATAGTTCGCATATGTATATGTACATGTGAGCAAAGTTTCATTGAGAACGAATAAACTGAGGATTTGTATAAAGAAGATACAAATAAATGTACACCCATCCGTTTTATGAAATAGAGATGACTGACCATGGCATGGGTCTATTCGCCATCATTTCTTACCTAGGTAATTAATTAGCATCACTGGTGGAACGACCAGAAATGATTTTCACATTAACTCTGTGTGCTGGCGAATTAGTACCGAGATAGAAATCGCTTCGTACCTTATGTGACATTGTGTGGTGCTGACAACATTACCTCCAATTAAATGCAAGATGTTGTAAGGATAAACATAACACTATCTCCGTTAACCCTTCACCAAGAACGTTTATGGTTTGCACAGAATTGATTTTTTTTTAACTGCTTAACGTCTCCTATAACAACTAGGTGTTTAGAGACGGGAAAGGATGGGGGTCAAGGAATGGGAAGGAATTCGGCCATGGCCTTTCGAAGGAAGCATCCGGCATTCACCTGGAGAGATTTGGGGAAACCATGGAAAACCCAAATCTGGATGCCCGGACGGGGATTCGAACCGCCGTCCTCCCGAATGCGAGGCCAGAACGCTAGCCGTTACACCACCACGCTCGGTCACAGAATTGACTACTGCCTATTATAAGCAGAGGAGTAGTGGTGACCACATGGAACTTTTAGCTCTTTTAGATCTTTCGGCGATTTTCTTTATTTCCAGCCGGCCTATGGGTTGATTTTGCTAATGTAATGAACAAAATTTAAGGATTTACATTCTGAAAAATCCCTATTAAACAAATTTTACACCACCGATAGTTGAATTCATTTGAGCAGTCGTTTGGTCAGCCATAAACGTATGAAATACCTCACTGGTACGAACAAATAAAAGACTCGTTCTAGTATTTGAAGGGAGAAGCCAAGCGTCTGACAAGACGTACCTGGCTGGGGTTTCGATGTGGGCCCCGCAGGCGACTCTGGAAACAGCGGCAGCCGTCAGGGTCTGCGGCTGACTGACGGTGTAATGCGGGTAGCCGGACAGCAGGGCTTAATCAAAGACGCCTGCCCTAAGTCATAGGGGCTTCGCTCCATCACACGATTTCTGTCACTGTTTGTACAAATACGTAATGACCTACAGAGACATGATCTGACGGTAGTATCCTATAATCAGAAGTATATCCAATCCTTGCTTTACGCAGGAATCCTCAGAGAAATGTCAAATTAGACAGTTTTGTCTAAACGTAAATGATCTGGTTGTGAGGTATACGACCTCACTAATTGTGAAATTTATTATTATAAAACATTTTATTATTAAGTAATTGTGGTTACATATAGTAACTTTCGGCATTTAATATTTCAAGGTCAGAGAACGTCAAGCGAGAGGAAAGAAGATCTTTGGTTGCAAGCAGATGCTGATAAAAAAAAAATGGCATGGGAAGCATGATTAAAAGACGTTCCAAAATCCTGGCGGGGGGAACGAAATATTGTAATTTAATATTGAAAAGATAAGCCCGAGGGTAGAGGAAAAGTATAAATGTACCAATGAACTAAAACCAGTGCTTAAATAAAATAATGTTTTTAAACAGGATACAAAAAAGTGATAGTAATTGTTATTATGAAATAAACTATTCAAGATGCTGGCTGAAAATAAGTTCCATATAGTTAATAGATAAATGATTTTTGGCTGTGGTATAAAACCCAACATTGGATTTAGAGGATAAATGAAACTCCTGTAGTACTGATCCCATACTGGAAATTATAAAATATAACTGTTTTTATAATAAATAAGTAAGGAATAGGACCCTTACACGATGATAGGGTTTCTTATCAGTTGCGTATTCCCCCTCTATCTTAGCTGCCCTTACCTAACCCGGTAAGCTTACAGGTTCAGGGGACCTACAGTTTAATGTGGAATCCGAACCACGGAAGCTTTCTGGCTCACTTCACATAACACATCAAGCTATGCCAGAGGTGAAGGGTGAGTTAAAGGACTTTAAAAATAATTTTACTTTCGTTAAAGTCAAGACAGAGATTCGAACCGGGGACTTTTCGATATCGAGTCATACGCCTTAGCTACTGAGTCATCAGACCACTCGCAGTTTTGTCTAAGTACTCACAGAAGGTTGTAAGGTATGAAGGTAGGCTTTGCATGCTACTTCACTTTCTGCGACCGTGACTTATTCAATAGTACTGTTCAACAAAAGTATATTTCATTCTGTAAATAGCGATTTCCTATTAAATATGTCAAACAAAGGACTAATTAAACTTTTAAAATGGCCAAGTAACTCTCAGTTTCCATAAATCGCATGTCTAAGATGCGTATGGGGATATTTGAGAGATATTGCGAAATCTCGTGTTTACTGTTTTTTACATGACAGCGGGTTAGTTTTAACATAACTTAATTATGAGATTAGCTATTTGGAGAGATATATATATATTTGCTCATGTTGAATGCCTATTTCCTACGATCTGCCTAGGAAATGACTTTATGTCTGTGGTGAAGTGTCACTATCCGCTCAGAAGTGGTTTAAAACACAACCAATACAAACAGAACATTTTTATTATTTTGGTCTTTCGGGGGAAGATCAATAGAAGCTATGGGTGGCTCATATTTGCTTCAATCAATATTTGCAGGTGTAACTGTAAAAGGACGTTCAATGAAGTGTGGTGTATCAATTACATGGTGAGAATCCAAAAACCATGTAAATGAATTGTTTGTTATGACAACACATCTTCAGCAAGGTATTTTAAGACGAAACTTGGTGGATTGTTGAATATTCCATCGGCTGTTCATCCCTTCCACATAGTTACGAAATGCCAGCACCTTATCCTCCAGGAGTCACTGTCAACTTGTCACTGATGATGGAGAAGACAGAGTAGGAGATAGAGAGCCTGTTTCGTCACAGGACACTGAGTTAGTGCCCCAAGATGAGTCAAATGAGACACATACCTCAAATGAGCAACAGAAATTTATACAGTGGAGTTAGGTGATTTGATTTGCGATTTGAATCTTCCAAAAGGCAAAGTCAAGTTTTTAGGTTTACGCAGTAGCATCTCTCAGTGCGTGATGTCATGTTTTGTATAGAGACAAACAAAAAGAATGGATTCCAATATCAAAATAACACTATTACATGCTTAGACTGTAGCTGTCACGATCGGAGGGATGATTGTGGAAGGTTTCACCAGGCCATCTCAGTGATGGAGATGAGATACCAGAGCAAATAGACGTTGTATTGCTTGATTATCCCTGCTGGTCAACTCCAACATAAGCTACAGAGTAAATGTTAAAGCGGCAAGTCGAGAGGAAATGTTCAGAAACATTAATAAACCACAATAACTGATACATACACACTTTTTAAAAGAAATTTTTGTATGTTAATAATTATTTTTTATTAACATTACAAACATTTAATAACATTCTTCATGTAAAAAACTTTTGCTGTGTAAAATATAGCGTCTGTATATAACCGCTTGTGCTGCTATATTTAAGTTTGTATATACCATACATTGAATGTCATTAAAACCGGAACTAAAAACTACCATTTTTTTTATTATAATTTATTTACTGAACGCATTTGCCGATCGGGTAAATCCTAAAGAAAACAAACTGAAATTTCCCCTTTTGATAGCATTAAACCAATATAAACATACATGGAATTATCAATGAAGGATAATAAGTTTTTAAATAAATACAGCTGTATACCTACTGTAATGCTTTCACAAGTGTACTAAGCGACATCAATCCGTTCAATTTTTTTTGCTCCTCCGATAAAACCTCGGATTGAAAAAGTCTGTTACAAATCCGGGGGTCTATGAGTATTCATTTTAATAATAACATTAAACATGTACATCGATCACGTGTTTTGGGATAAAGAACTAATTACTTTTTATTCAGACCAGCACATAGTGCTAGCACATATCCGGTCGAAGTCATTTCAGCCACATTAACAGAGTTTATTTTATTTTATTTACGGTCTTTGATTTTTGAGAATTTTTACTAGGGAACATTATTCAGTATCAAACTTTATTTTGCATCAAACACATCAATAAAAACACAATTCTATAATAAGTTTATATCTACCGTAATTTCATCCATATTTGCACATATCTACGTAATAATTACATCATAACTGCACTTAATGAGTGGATTGTTGGTTCAATGATTAAGGCGTCTGACAGCCGATCGAAAGGTCTACGTTTTGTCGGAAATTTTCAATGGCCCCTAACCCCACCTCCACCTTGTCACAGCTAGTGTAGTGTGAAGCACTAAAGAATGCTTTCCGGATTCCACGTTAAACTGCAGGTCCCTTATACCCGGTAGGATTACCGGATTAACTTAAGGTTGCTGGTATATGGGCGCAATGTGCATCCAATAAAAACCCTGTCACCAGATGTTCACGACCACACGAACATGCTCACGTTTATAAAACTAAGAAACATCGCAAGCTTTCGTAATTAATTATTTTGATACCTTCCTCATTCTGAATAATAGTTTTCATATATTGGTTCCATTGAGTGCATTCCACAATATAATGTGTGATATTTTTATAGGCATCACAATCTGATGATTCTCTAATGCTACATTTACATTCTCGTCTCACGTCGCGTGTCGCGGCTCGTCGAAATGTTCGTGCACGAGTGCTGACACAAAGTGCCGTTTACACTCTCGCTAGGATTCATTCAGCGTTCGAACTTTTTTTATTATTTTTTATTAATAACAGTGTGGTAGTTTTATAGTGGTGTTTTTATATATCATTAAGCAGTTATATGCTTTCAACGGAATTATGGAACCGATGTTCCAAAAAACGGAACGTGAAGAACCTGAAGAACCTTCGAATGTCACAAGCAGACTTTGAACATCCTTTGAGAAAAATTATACCTTTTACATAAAAACAAAAGACTAGATACAGGATACCAATACCAGAAATATTTCAATTAGAAATGACTGTACCGTTTCAGCTATTTCAGATGAATTCTCCATTTGTTCCATATTTCAAATGCACCTATATCAATAATTGTATATGAAGTTCGTAAATTTATTCAAACTGTCTTAGAGGATACAATAAAGAAGGAAAATTTGCTATACTTAAGTAAACTAAATTTTTTATTCTTGGTTTTATTACACTTATTTATCTAGTTCACTCATTGTATTATTTAGTCGTCACATAAATTTCATTTTCTTTCATTTATTAATAACATTATTTGCATTTATGATATCAGACAAATTACCCAATAAGAAAATAATATGTAAAAGCATGAAAATAATACAGGAGTTTAATTAAGCAGCTTTAATAAGATTTTTGCGATCCGTCGTTCAAAGCTGTTTCAAATACTGAATCGATGCGATAGTTTAAACCAGTGTTTTTCAGCCTTTTGTATACGCGACCCCTTTACACGTAAAAATGTTTGGTGACCCCCAGATGAGTAATAAATCTTTGGCGACCCCAAGGTGCGTATTAAAACTACGTCAATGGTTTCAAAAACGACGAATTTAATTTTCTTTCCGTTGGTGCTTTACCTACTGATCGAGAAATCAAACGCTGTGCAAAGGTCACTCTGCGGCCAGAGATATATTCTTTGCGCAGTGGTGGCGCGGGAGGCGAGAATGTAGTGGGGTCAGCGGCTAAGAGGAACACTTTGCTTTATTTGCTCTAGTCAGTTGTCCGAGTATGCCAAAAGTACGGACTCGCTTCAATGCGAGTGAGCATAAAGTGGAGAAGTTTCTCAAAAGATCAGCGCAGCCCCTCCATATCTGCTACAATTGGCAGTAGAGGGAGAAATTCAGAACCGAAAAGAATTGACTGTATGACGATAATAAACTTCAATATGTAATTTGCTCCAATTAGAAAATGATTTGACTATTTGAGTCTCAAAAATACACAATCGACAATTTAAAAAAATAAAAATAAATAAACAGCCAAAGTCTTATCACGAAGAATATTGCATTTTTATTGTAGTGATAGACCTACACCTTTTGGTTTTTACTTTTACCTGGCTTGCGACCGCGACCTCCCGCGCAAGCCTTCGCAACCACCAGGGATGTCGCGACCCACAGGTTGAAAAACACTGGTTTAAACAATGTTCTCGCTCCAAACAACCGCCACTGAGGCAACTGTGCGAGGCGAGACTACGCGAGCGCACCGTTACAGTCTCGTGTCCACGCTGTCTCGGGTCGACTCGTGCATGCTCGTGCGAAAGTATAAACCCAGCACAACAGTAATAATATGTTATTCTCCGATTGCAGCCTGTTTGCTATTGTTATTTCTTTACTATTTTAATTAAGGTATGTTTCTGCTCGTAGAATCGAATGATTATGAAACACATACTCCACTGTGGCTCATATTACAGTACTTTGCTCTAAGATAAATGTTGCTGACACACAGGCAAAGCACAGACCACTGAAACAGTTTTCTAACAGCAACGTGTTTATCTGGCTGTGTTACACAATACATCGTATATCCAGGCATAAAACTATTGACAAAAAAAAAAATTATAATGTCCATGAAATCAATTCGGTTTTTTTTTTCTATAGTTTATACCCGCGTAATATCGTTTTGTCATGCGTTATACATCCATTTCTAAATAAAATTATTTTTAGTTGATGCCGTTGAATATAAGGAGAAATATGCGTCTGGGCTTTATTTTTTTAATGGCAAAACATAGTAATTAGAGAAAATAAGTTATTGCTTTGTCTTTGAGAGGACCAAAGTCAGAACACATCCATTGAACGTCACAGAGACCTGTTAGTTTTGTTTTAATCTGTATTATTTGTCTCAAGCAAAAGAAAGAACGTCCAAAATGACTCATCAGTGATATTACTGGTGCTATGTAAAAATTCAAAGTGAGTGACATATGTCCTTAAATATATATATATATATATATTTGATGGTAGCATAATCCATATACAGTACTTCCAATGGTAACACGTTCGACACCTATATCATTTTGTCAAATGACTAGCGTGTGTCTGATATTAATACAATTGAATCAGTTAAATAACTAACAAGAGGATTAGCTCATTTTGTGATCACAACTTTTCTCAGCTTGCAAACCTCAACAGTAATACTGTAGAGCGGTGATATTAAGCTGCGCCTCTCGCCTATATTCAGCAAAATTGATCTCGTAGCTCTCAAATTTGGCCTTGAATTTCTTGAAATTGCTTGATAATTGCATTTACCACATTCCCACTATACGAACCAATTTTTTTTTCTTTTTTTTAATCGGTGCCCCAGCTGTTTCAGATCTCTTTGTAAGTGCAAAACGTGGAACTTATAATTATTCGTTGACAGGTTATTGATTAAATTGTTCTTAAAGCTAAAATTTTAATACGTTATTTAAATAGGAACCTCGAACTCTGGAAGTTAAATTACAAGTCACGAAGAACTATTAGTATTATGCAGCATATGTTTATATACTAAAGAAGTTTAGGGAAGGTAATTAAAAATAAAAGCTAATCGATAAACGCAAAGAAACATTCAGGACAGGGTGAAGAGAACGTTTAGGGATCTGATATACGAAAAGCCTTGAAAACAGACGGTGGAGTGTTAAAAACTTGTTGTTCTACCAGTCGTCAACGAAAAAGATTTTTTATCCACTCGTATTCCCTGTTTATGATATTTGAATGGGTTAAATAGCATGAAGAAAAAAAATAAGAAAACTATGCCTCAAATCCGTAGAAGACGGACATACAAATCAGTTTCACCTGCGGAAACTCAGTTTTAACTGAGAGCAATCAGGTTGCTGACAGGATATCTATAAATAGCTCTCTACACAGGGACATTGAAAAAATAAAACATAATCCGTTATCTAACCCTGTATTAGCTTATCCGACCAAGAGAAAGGTGGATGTCGCTACGTTATGAAGAGTACATAGAATTATTATATTCTAATCGCTCCTTTTTAAACCAAATTCTTACTCCAAGGCATTATTATTAGAGAGCCTTAAACATCACAAGAAACGAAGGCAATGTTTTTAGACTGGAATGCACTTCTACTAATGGAAACAAAGGAATAGAACATAATATAATACAAGAGAATGTATGAAAACTTAATAACATTTGTGTAGAAGGTAAGATCTGATTGAAACGTAGGCTACATGGACAAAAAGGAAGTGAAACCAACTAATTCATACGAAATTCTACTAGCTGAAACAGAAATATACTTTGTTGCTACACGTGTTTAGTGTTGCAACTTATAGCAAGGGAGTAATATGTCATTTCTTAATAAAGGATGATTAGCAATTAACGAGTGGTAGTCTCACGATTTACGACGAGTAAACGTGTCAAGTTGGAATACTGTTTACGTTTGTCATGATAAATCGATCGTATTCTCCGTCAACGCGGAGCAGTGGGAGGGTGGGAGGCGGTGTCGGCGGATCGATGTCCGGCGCCACCCCCGTCCACCTGAAGCCTAATTGACGCGCCACCCTCCTTTGTCGGCCTCCGCCAGCTGCCGCCCTGCCCCGACGCTCTGCTGTCGGATTGGACGTCTGTGTGCAGATCAGTGGGGTCTGCGATAGCACAGCTACAGGTGTATAGAGAAGCAGGCTGTCCGTGCACATGCGATGTATTACGAATAGTGAGTCATCCTGGAATCTCCGCTGAACACAGAGCTTTTGCTTCACCCTGTGCCACTTGTTGCCACGTCATTGTTTATGAACTGTTTTTGCAATGTTGCTAGCGAACAGAAACTATAATACTAAAGGTAAGTTCATACTAGCGATCGAGTTAGGTCTGGTCAGATCAGTACACGATCCAGGATTTCAGCACTAACATTCACACTGTCGGTCAGGTCAGGTAGAGTCAAGTCAAATCATTTTTTGTACCATTATTGTTTAAACCTTACAGTTTTTAAGTTCAGTTTAGCAAACTAGTTGATTGATAACAAACAAATGAGAACAACGAATCGAATTATCAATATTTTCGACGTGAATATTATACATATAATATAATACCAGTATCATATAATGAGCTTTTTACGAAAATTTTACTTGTTGCTCTATATTGTGCAATTTTATAATTTTTATTTGCTTATAGCGTAGAGTTTTTTTTAACTATCTCTGTCCATACTATAGTTTCGTGAGATGAATCGCAATATTTTTATGAGTATAATCATGCATCACTGATACACCGAACAAGTTATGAGACGTTCGTCGTCCATGTTGATCTGATCTGACCTGACTGTTGCACGATCACATTAGCGGTCTTAACCGCTGTTGATCGGTGGCGGCACGATATTCAAGTTGACCTTCCTTGCCCTGACTTGATCATCCCGAGCATAGAGAATGTTGTCATTGGATTAGGTGTACAGCGATTTTAATCATTGACCTGACCTGATTTGATTTCTAGTGTGAACCGGCATTACCACTGAAAATACACCAGTGTACTTCAGTTCGTTAATCCTCCGCACACTGGATCGGCGAGTTACAACGGGATCAGGTTTGCATCCTTGTCTCCGCATTCATGATTGCAGTTTTTAGGCGGTTTCTGGCAACCATCTAGGGGAATATTAGGACAGTCCCAAATGTCCTCCTCATAAAACACACGTTTCACAAAGAAATATACACTTATGAGAATTAAGTTTTTCGCTGTCTGAGGCCGTTTGTAGTGCCGACCAATGGGAGAGCGGAGGGAAGCTTCCCGCGACAGTGGGCAGTTTATAGTAACCAGGACTCGCCCGCGAGGCATTCACAGTCCTGTAAATTTATATAACAGCCAACCTGATGAAGGCAACAAATGTAGTCGCTGAAACGTTGTGTATAGAGTTAAATAAAGAAACTAACCTGCAGAAAACCCGAGAATTATTCATTTCAAAAATACACTTGTCACACAGAGCACAAAAAGTTAGACGTTTCGCAGATAGATGGAAACAGAGCCTTCCGTTCTGTAGCGTACGTACGCTGACTTGGCGACCCGGGCAGTACACAGGTCCTACCTGCTCTCATCATTCACACCGGCCACCTGTGTACAAAATTGGACCGGTGGCACGCGGTCTTTTGATTACCAGATCGAGGGGAGGGGGGAGGGAAATAATACTGAAAGTGAACGATCGTAGGCAAAAATCAGCAGATTCTTTCTAACAGTATTTTGTAATTGTATCTTAACATAATACTTCCACCATGTTGTCCAAAATTGTACGCGTATATAATTTAAAGGAAGTCTTTTGCAACACCGCATAATTAGTTTTAAAAGTCGAGTGAAATTTTTAATTGTGCTCTCTTTTCCAGATTTTTACACTGAAAACTCGAGTTGATATAGTCGTATATTTGAATCAATTAATTTAAGTTTCCAGAAGTATTAATTCATTACTCTAACGCTACAATTATTCCGTAAAAGGGTTCTTACGGGAATAACAACTGCAAAGCAAATAGAACAAAAAATCGTGTTCTATGCTTTTCCTGAATATCATTTGTTTAGTTACAAGCTGTGACAGTTCAGTATTAATTAATGCATTTTAATTTAAAATTTAATGGAGTTTCAGCAATTACGTAACATTTTAATGAATAAAAATAAAACCAGACTTAGATGAGTTACAGTCATTTATTTCTGCTACTTTTAATTTAATTTTAGTAATGGCATCTTCTAAAAATCATAAACAAATTAATTCCACAAAAACTAGAATTTTTTTTATGTTCACGTCTCAAGTCTGTGTTGATGGAAGAACTGAGTGGCAAACTTTGAAACGGCAAAACTAATGATCTGTAATTAACTGCTCATTACGTAGAGAGAAAGAGAATTACATAACACCTCTGGTAACTGCTTTGGTGGCATATCATGAACTGAAATCCAAATGTAATGTAAGTTTTCACTAATTACGCAAAATTAAATTTTTTCTGGGTAAAATGAAAGAGATTATGTTTAGACCCATTGCTGAGCTGATTACTAAGCGGAAATCACACCATCAATATTTTAACCAACACAGATACATCTTCCTTTCACACTGAGAAAATTTTCAACATAGAGTTACAACCATAAAGTGATATTTATTTATATCAAAGAATAACAGGTTGAAGTGAACTCCAATTTTAAACAATATTTTAAAAAATTTATGAACTTACAGTTTTAAATTAATTTATACTGCCTAAACATACTGAAGAACAGGTTCAAAACGTTGAATGTAATAATGTTTCATCTGAGTTAGATTGCACTTTAATTGTAGCCTCCTTATGGTACTGCAGAGAGCCTTAAGTATTAGTCCACAGCCTGCTTAGTGAATTTAAAGAATTCGTTTCTGATAGTCGACATTACGTTTCGTATAATACTTTTTTCGTAATTTAAAACTGCTGTCTCCTTTACTATAAATTTTCTGCCCAGTCTTGGCCATAATAGAGCAAGCACGCTTATGAGTGTCCGAATAAATTTTCAATAGTGATCACGTTCTTCCTTTAGAGGAAATTTTCACGGGAAAAAAGTAGGTTAGAAGTGTGTCACTTTGAGGAAAACCGTACGCAGTTATTTTTAGTCAAGTTTCAAGTTTTATTCTTTTTGAAGATATTATACAGCGCCATTTAATAGTCAGTAACAAAGATATTAAAAGTAAGTAAGTCTTGTTTAAAAAGCGACATCATCAAAATGACGGTCGTTCTTGCCCAGTCTTGGATACCCTTACAAAAATTGTCTATAGGTCTTCTAAACACGGAGAGTGAAATAGAATAGCTAAAATTCATCCCCTGATTTTATCGATCAACCAGGAAAGTATCGAAAGCTGCGGAGTGCAGCATTTATCCATCAACAATAAAGCACGCGCGCACTCTACGGATGTCGTATGGTCGAATTTTGTTCCTTAGCTCCTCATTATCATGGGTACCATATGATGGTTCAAGATCTGCAGCAGCATGATTTCTCACGGCTGTTTATGGTCTTCTTAAGAGAAGACATTTCTAGGCAACTCGTTTCAATACATACGAATGTGGAGTGACCCCCCCTAATCTCCAAAACTTTCTTCTATTACTATTCTTAAGGGGTCTCTTGTTATTGCTAAATCACTAGGGGCACGTCACTATAATAATACTTGGAAAACAATGGTCGCCTTCTAATGATGTTATATTTGAAACATGACTTTCATTTTTAATGACCTTGTTGCGGTGTATTAAACGGAGTTATTTATGAACACAAATAAACAAAAATTGAAATCCGATTACAAATAATCGCTTACGAGTTTTCTGAAAAAGATCTCTGTCGAATTATTTGTTTATTCACATCAGAATGTAACAATGTAGCGTCTAGAGAAACAGGCGCAAAAAATCTAGAGTTGTTTATCGGAATTACCACAAAACACAATCAGTAACTTCAGTAAAAAAAAAAAAAAAAAAAAAAAAAAAAAAAAAAAAAAAAAAAAAAAAAAAAAACCGGAGATGGACTGGGATTCATTGAAAGAAAATAGGAGGCAGTGCTGTTAGTGTACTGGGCGAATACTGGTGATAAGGCGCGGAAGATATTGGTAGAAGAATTAGGAGTAGTATTTGGAAAGGAGGAAAAGATAATCGCGATTAGAAGCTGACGCTGGATTTCGCGGAAGATCCCAATCCCGCGGCGGGGGGGGGGCGTAGTGAAGTAGTGAAGTATCCGCAGTGTGATTCCTCAAGGGGGGGGGGGGAGGGATGAGTGACTCGGGTACCCCTGATGACGGATTCTAGCGCCTATAAAGCGGCTACTGGTGATGCCTTGTGCTGACCCTCCGACACAGATTTGAGGGAGTCAGGTATTGAAATAAATTACGAAGGGAAATGCTGAATGGTCTACAAAAATTCTGAAATTCATAAAGAGAAAAACAGATGGGTGGGGAAAGCAAAATCAAAGAATTTAATAAAAATTAACAAAGAAATGAAAAATGATTGTGTAGGGATTTTACCACGGAGCATGCGCTTATCACAATTAAAAATTAAATTAATTCGATATTACAAGTGGATCTGTTTCCTAGCAGCACAGTATAATATACGGTATACAGTTTCAGGGATGAGACAGTTATTGCTTTAAATGGTTGAAAAATAAATCATTTCTCTCTCTCTCTTTATGCTCACATACGTACTAATCCATAAAACAGCCATCTATAGTTTCATGCTGTCCAGATGGTGTAGAGTAAAAACAATTTATTCCAATCAAGGAAACCATCGACTGTAACTACATTTTTTCTTCTTTTTTGGTGCAATAATTTTCTGTTTCTCTATGGAGGTTTGTATAATTACTTTCTCTGTTTGAGTTTTAACGTACTTGAGACTGTTGAATACAATAATGGTCGATATGATGGAGAATGTCGCTGTATGTATAAATCTAAGTCAAAATACAAATTTTCATTATAATATAACAATAATATGCAGACTGATTGTAACTGCATAAAAAATTCGTGTATATTCATGTAACGATTTGTAAAAAAAAGAATAGGCAACAAGGTCGGCTAAATTGGCAGGTCCATTCAATTGCCTGACCGGATTTGCTCTTTGTTTCTTATCAGGATATTACGGTATGTTGACGTTCTAACCCACAAAGGTTTTAGTGGAAGAAACGGGAGGAAAATAGGCCTGCGCATACCAGAAAGGACCGTTGTGACATTTGCTTGGTATTACTTCTTAAAAAACAAGAAAACCGAAATCCTGTGGTAATATTACATTACGTCCTGCGGACAATATGCTCATCAAGAAACAATATCAATTTTAAATATGATGGTGTTAGAGCTTAAATAATAAGGCGATGAATTGTAATTACTTTCCAATCGAAAGTAAAAGCATAAGAGAGCAGATACAAACTTGATTTTATCTCCCTTCAGGAAGGTGAAGATCATTCCAATAGCAGGCAAAATTGAAGACATTCTCTGATCTCTCTATTGAAACATCCGTAATGAAACGGTAATTTTAAGACGTCAGGCCTAGTTCAAATGATAATTAGATAGCCACTAACTTGCGGCTAGTATCGGTTATCTAATTGTCTGTTACCTGGACGCTATTGATTTCTATTATTCTACATTTATAAAAACCATCCTCAGATGAAGAAAGTAATATCGCTTGAGTCTCATTTCGAATCTTGATCGAATGCTTTTTATAATTACTTTGGGCTAGCAAACGGCCCTTCATTCAGCAACACTGATATTTACGACTTACGCAGCAAATAGTGAGACTCTCTCTCTCTTTCTCTCTCTAAACGGTACGGATGATTAGTTGTTAAGCTTTAACTATCGTTGATGGTAAACCAGTTACTGAAGTATGTTAATCATATACTTTAAATATTTTGAATATATATATATGTTTACATAGCCACAATTAATCTGTGAACCTTACCTGATGAGAAAAGCAATTAAGTGAACGTATAATATTAATAAACTTTATATACCGATTGTATACTAGAGGTGTGCCCAGAATATATTAAACAAATGTGTTGTCGGCAAATAACTTTTTAAACTAATGATTGCACCTGTGTCACAAAAGCAATCTTCCGAGGAACGCAATCAATCTTTGGCATACTAGTCCGATACCTGTAAGATTTAAGAGAAGATTACAGACAGTATAGGTACTAATTGAAAAAAAAAAATATTACGAAAGTTGGCGTGACGCTTTTCAGGGTATTGATCGGCACATTATTGAACGACAGTTAAGTTTTCTTTAATCTATGATTGAAATAAAAATGTAAATTAGTAGGTAAATTAAAGAATATATTTTGTCAACTTTAATGCAAAAGGTGTGGGTGAAGTTAACTTGGGCGGAGCTGGTAAGCTTTTAGAGTAGGTACGGCCACTTGAGGAGAGAGGAACTTGGAGAGGGCAGTCGCAAAGGAACACCAGCCAGCCAGCCAGCCGCCAACTTTTATTACTCTGCATTCCTCAAGTTCTCTCCGCTAGGTGCCCGCGCATGCCGCACGGAAAACTCGGCTCCGCGACTTTTTTAAAAGCGTCCACTTCCTTCGCTGAGAGGATAGCCGTCGCAACGACAGGTACTCCACAGGGCTGTAACTGTAACTACGGACGGCTTGGCTTACATCACTTGTAATACAGTCTAGCATACAAAGCGAATTAAAACTGCAAGAGCGTTGTAATTCCTGCTACGAATTCCGAGAGAGAAAAGTTTATATCAGTGTTTTCCAGCCTATAGTAGCAGCGCTCATACCCAACCGTGTTATGAAACTGTACTTTAGGAAAGTATGTACAGCAAGATGGGAGTTCATTAATTGTGGATTTGTTTATTTTTTGTGTAAATAATTGTAAAATTGTGTATATTCGACATGTAAATGGACATTATTTTATGGAGAGAAGCTGTGTAATATATATGCATGAACCTTAATTAAAAGTTTGTAAGTGTTGAGGTGAACCACGATGTTTGGAGGACAACTGTGAGTGGTTTGGACTGGTTTATGTTGATAAGCAGTTGTGTGAAGTACCTGTAAATATCTTTAATTTTCATTTCTGTGTGTTTCATGACGATTGTGAATGATTTTGTATTAATTCTGATTGTTTTCATGTCGTTTTCATTGTTAGCTATATTATCGCCGTTCGAGAAATGTCGGTCAGCTTTCTCTGTGTTATTCAGTATTATTATTGTAGCGTCTATATGAACGAGCGGCAGAGAATAATAGTTAGTTGAAAGTTAGATATCAGTGGCCAGTTGTCAGAATTTTGTTTGTGAGCGTAATCGCTGGATTATTTGTATGTTTGTGCTCAGTTTCTTTGCAGAAATCTGGTGCCTTATATTACCTTAAAGGAAGGGTCTCCAAAGTGGTCGATACAGACCCCTTGGGGTCGATAAGAGATCTCCCGGGGTCTATTAATAC
The DNA here is from genome assembly GCA_031002005.1 of Vandiemenella viatica. Lineage (NCBI taxonomy): Eukaryota > Metazoa > Arthropoda > Insecta > Orthoptera > Morabidae > Vandiemenella > Vandiemenella viatica. The sequence goes on along the minus strand of CM061920.1, from coordinate 104,016,583 downwards.
AGAGGGGTCGAAAGGGGGTCGATTAATACTAAAGAGGATCAATTAAACTGTACAGGAAAAAATAGGAATGTTCTACTAAAAGTCAGGTCAACAAATAAAACTAAAGCTCATCCTCTCAATTCTCGTCTGTTTGTGAAGTCATGTGAATGATGAAACTTTCAACTAATTACTTTTTCTCACTGAGGTAAGGTAGTTGCAGTATTGAGAGTTGAAGACTGCTTTAGGAAGGTGGATCCATCGCTATGTTACATGTTTAAACAGTACAACAACCATCCGCTCTTTGTGGCAGGTCTTTATTAGAAATTTATTCCATCTATCCATGGTTTTGTTCATATATTTTGAGATTATAATAATAGTGGAAATTATCTCGTTTTTCTGTTAATTTTATTGGATGGATTTTATAAATTATTTCGTTGAGTTGTTATGCAGGCCCCCTTATTGCTTAGCATCATAAATGCCAAAAATGATTTAATTTTTTTATTAAATACTTGTGGGGGTCGATAAGAAGGCAAATATAATATCAAGGGGTCAACGGAGTAAAACGTTTGGGGACCCCCGCCTTAGAGCAACACGGAAAAAAAATAAATACGATTTGATAAGAGCGATTCTTCTGTGTTGTCATTTGGTAGAACTGTTTAATTCAGTCAAGAACAGTAGTTATCAGTAACCTCTGGAGAACGGTAAAATCCTCTGGCGACCAAAGAGAACAAACTGTGGAGGAGGAGGAAATTAAATGAAATCGTCGTAAATTGACGAAAAGACTAATTTGTTAATTAACGAGTTACCTATCACTATGGAGCAGTATATTGTCAACAATATTCTGCGGACCACTAACTTATATGGGCCTAATTTTTTACCTATGTGTATATATCTGCGACATATTGTATTGAAATAAATGTAAAAGCATGTTTTGAATTTCTGCGGAAACACAGTTATGCAAACGGAAGTGAACTATTAAAATTTATTTACATATTAACAAGGCTTTTAATATTCAGTAACCAAATGAATATGATATTTTCGGCTGGCTTCTACCCTATATCACCAATCTAAATGATCAGAATAAAACAAGCAAGACATGACACATCATATTTTTCTTTGTTTCACCAGTCCCATGTTGCCAGACCTACCATGAACCGCGGTGCCTCACACCTACGACAATCCCTCAGAAAACGCTCAATAACCTAATATTTACTCAAACGAAAAGTGTTCTCTTTGATCCTATCCATATATCATGGAAATACCAGATTTTATCTCGGTAACAAAAGAAAAGCGGCTTTTAAGATGTTGTTCTTTCAGCTTATACTCGCTTATAACTTTATACAGTGCGAATAGGGCATCTAAATTTATAATATTCTGCCTGCGGAATACCTGATCCATCTTCGCGGACAACAGGTTGAAACACACTACTTTAGATGACTTGAAACACAGTGAAAACTGCATTTTTCGCAATTACGACACTTCAGCAGGCGAGGGGCTTTATCTATTTTGGGTATGGAACATCAACGTCACAGAACGCAAAGTGTTCACGGCGTCAGATCCCTAATGGTCAATGACGGATCTAGGAATTTTCCGAGCCGGGCCAAAAGCTTTGAGTCTGCTACCCCTTCAAACATTATTTTGCCGTCCCAATTGGTGCCAGATAAATTTGCTATTTTCCGGCCCATTATTGCCGTCCGGGGCAGTAGCGGAGCAAAAAAGGTCGCTGTCACATAAATTTGCAGTTTGCCGCCTCTTCAATCATAATTTTTCCGCCCCCATGATGTTGCCGCCAGGAGCAAGTACCCCGGTTTGCCCCATTCCTCCCCTACATCCGCCATCCCACACTGGTATTGGTTTTAAACTGAAACTAAAGGACAAGTTAATATCAGGTTAACTCTTTTTTAGAACATAATTATTATTCTTTGATATGCGTTGAAGGCAGAAGCAGCAAGACACAAAAGTAAAATCTGTTAGTGTGATTTACTCTAGTGCGAGGCTACTCTAGTGCCCCGCCAGTGCATTTGAATTTGTCCGCCAACAGCAGCGATCTAGTATATGCCAGCTCAAAATCCTCGTCAAAGGTCTGATTGATGTTCTTTACTTTTTTCATTATAATTAAAGAATCTGCAAAGGTCTCTCTGATGATTTTTACTTTTTGATTGTAATTAAACTGTGTTGCACACATGTTTGTCATTTTTAAATATCTATTCAAACCATAGGCAAGTATTAAGTCCGCAGGCTAACTTAGAATCGATATCGTGACCCATCTCCAAGATTGGTTGGGCAGCCTTGCTCTAGTACGTCTAGGGCTTTCCAGATTGTCTATTAATCTAAATTCACTAAAAACAATTGGAAATAATCAGTACCAAGTGAATTTTTACTCACATAAGTAATAATTCTTTTGGAAATCGTCTTTCATGCGGTATATGTAAACCAAGGATAAAAAATTTCAGTTCAAAAATTATTGATTAATAAAAAATGAAAATTTCGAATATAGTGTGTCAGGAGGTATTTATGAAACTCGCCATCGAATGGTATATATGATTTTTCTATAAAGAATTATCTGTTAATGCTTCAATTTGTTGAATACGTAGTTATTTTGAGAAATCAATAAACACCAGGAAGACTGCTATACTTTTCATAGTAAATTTTAAAAGAATTTTCAGATCAGTAGATACGGAATTAAAGAGAAGGAGCCTTAGAAATTTTTATGGTTTTCATTGAAACTCGGAAATTGAAGGTGAACTCAATTTTTTTTGTTTTAGAATCGGCTAGTTGCCAGCTTATACTTAATACCCATGACGTTTATCAAAGAAAAAAAATGCTTAGGTTCGTATGTAGTTATTTTAAATCCGCGTTTGGCTGAATTTTTAAATTATAGTCTTATTAAGAACTAAAATTCGGTGCAATCAAAAATTTATAAGTTCAATGGTTTAGATGTTATGTAGCTGTAACTGACAAAACAGTGATATATCGTGAATTTATCTTACAATCAGAAGTTACGGAACCTCACAAATGATAGCAAAATGTGACAATATTTGTGAACTGTTTTAACAGATTTGTTACTTCCGTGAAGTAACTGTAAGCCTTTGGCGTGCGTACTGAAAATGATGGGCAACAATCAGCATACTCCATTATAGCGTCGATAATAATAATGTCTGCAATTGAAAATATATTGTTTCTGGTTTCCTTGTTTTAGCTTGAATTAATTAGTTTTAGGACCGCATAACAAAATCTTAGGCATCGCGGAACTGATCACAGTTGCCCAAAACCCACTTGCTGATCATTAATGCCACATTGACCTTCGCTGCCGACAAACAAGCGGTGATTGCAATCGCCATTTCGTTACTGGGTTTTCTAATAAATGCGAGAAACAAGGATAGTAGAGCGAGTAATTTCAAGTTAATGTTTCATTTTGAATCATGATTATTAGCACTCGGTGGTTACTACCTCAGTAGTAATGGTGTTAGGTAATAGCTTCATAATTTTGACTTGAAACTAATACACCTTCTTCGGAAATAACCTGAAAACTAGCAGGAAATGTTGGAGCGAAACTATCTTCAATAGATTTCGGGTTTCGTGTTGCAGTTTACTTGCTGGTGATGCCAACATTTCGGTTCCAACTGGGAGCCTTCTTCAGGTCTCCTTCCAGTTTTGGGGAACAGTAAATGAACTGTTTATATCCTATGGCAAAGATGATATTATTTTACGAAGAGTGTCCGCTGTTCTAGAGAGGTTTTCACTCCTTGGAGTGATTTGTCCGTTGCTGCAGCGCGTTCGTCTTCCACATTTGACTAAAACCATAGCCCCAGTCTTGGTTACAGTTGTTAGGATGCTTACAAATTGCATTACATCAACTTGAAACAGCCGTGACGAAGGCCTCAGATTGGGACTGAAACGTTGCAAGCAAAATACTGCGCCAATGCTAAAAGAAAACTAAATTTATTTATTCCAGTATGGAAAATCATTAACTCTCATAAAATCATATTTTCTTCGTATGTACTGTCAACCATTATCAGATGAGCGATACTAAATGTCGGGTGGTATCATTTGCTTCTTGCGCACTGTGTGATTTATTTGGAATGGAAAATAGCGACAAAAATTCTGGTGCTTTAACATCGTCAAAGCGTCGCAGTCCTGGGATGTTTAGAGATTTTAACTTCCGCAACGACCAAGGATTGCATTACTTTGTAGGTGCTGAAAGCGCGAGAGTTTTTAATCACTATTCAAGGCAGTGACACCATTCTTTCTTACTGTGACTAGTTCTACTATAAGAGCATCTATTCTAGGCTGACGATTATTTCAAATTATTTGTATACGATAAACAGCTGATTAATGTAGATAAACAAGTTTCCTATCACACTGTACTCTCCAATCAGACATAAGAAACAAACTCGTGTCGGAAGGTATACAAATATTTTTAACCCCAAAATCTGCATGTAATCACCCTCAGTTATTGATATTTCGGTATATGGCTTAATACGTATGTATCCAGGACGAGAATGAGGTATATTTTATCTTGATGTGGCTTAGGGAAGCTGGGAAATAAGTAAAACATGACTGTTCGTTTGCCTGTTCGTCCTGCAAAAACTGCTGCTCGGGTTTTAATGGTGTTTCCAACACTAGTACCAGGACAAAATAGAATGTGTTTCATTTTGAGGCGGCTTCGAAAAGCTGAGAAATTAAAATAGAAGTGTCCATATGTTGGCATGCATTTAAAGGTAATAGTACAAGATTCCGAGTTACATTTACCTTCCCTTATCAATATATAATGTATATATAATCAATACTTTAGGGTTGGAACATCATATCCCTGCACAGCTATTTTTAATTAAAAATTATTTAACTAATTTTTTTTTTCCGATAGTAACTGTCATACAGTTTCTTAAAACATTCAGCACTGATCAATAGTAATAGATGAAAATAAAACGCCAAAGTAAACTCGCCTAACTTCTTACAAACAATAGTGAAAGGTTACCGGCTGTAAACAGGTAAGCGTGTATGAGTAATTTACCATCATCAAGTTTCTTTACATTTATACATAAATGTAGATAATTCTATTTCAAACTCGATAGTATAGAGTTGTGTTACCATAAGTAGGCAAATCTTGGGTTTGTCGCGATTTAAAGTTTTAACAAAAAGACGTAGAATAACAGCTGTTTGTTGTAACAGAAAAATATAATTTATTGTGCAATTTAATAAAAAATAGTTGATATACTGGACTGTCATCTTTATAAGTCCTATCTGTCACTAGTAGAACCTCATAAACTTGTAAGGGTGTTGGGTTCTCGAGAAATACTATTGGCTTTAAATTACCATCCGTGTATCTGCCGAAAGATTCAGGCATTAGTTTTAAACATCAAGGATAGGTAGCATTAAGCCACATAGAAGTAACATATTATTTATCATGTTTTTGTTTAACGATTTCCAGCATTGCGGAGTTATATTAGGATTGATGTTTTTAATTTTTTTCATAAATTACTCATTATTCTTCATGACCGAATAATTCGTTTGGAACATACAAAATGATGCTTCATTAACACTTGTAAACTGCTTTATGGCATAAACAAGAACAGTAAACTCTTGGAGTACTTTTTCGTCAATGGAAATGCCCGCATCATCAGAAAATGTCGCAAAAGCTCTTTGGTAGGTCTCATTTATGGGAAAAATTTAAAAGGTCTGACTTTTCCTTTAATTGTACAAAGCAGCGTGTAAGCGCAGCCTGTAAATACGTCAGCTTGCCAACCCCAAAGCAATTGATGCAGTTCATTTATTATTATTATTGGTTTTTTTTTCTTAGTTGCTGAACCTGCCAAGCAAACTTCACATTCAGGAGGTTTATGCATACTGGTCAACAAAATTATTAAAACATTTGTATCACAGGTTTTTACTAAAAATTTTGAAGTTGGTAGCACCTTGCTAACATGAAATATAAGTTTCGTATCCGCTTTTTCACGATGAAATTCTTACTCGGTTTCTTCAATTTTTACGACAAGATTTTCCTTTATTTGATGAGAGTAGCATTGACTTCCAACGGTTACAAAGACTTTCTTCGTTTGTATTATTTACTCCAAATGATCATTCTTCCAATAATCGGCTATGGTCAATTTTTTTTGTTCGCATTAAATAGCGAACAAAATATACAAGTGAAAATTATAACCAGCCTGGTTTGCTCACAAGCATGAACATTTATGATGAAAAACCGGTTACTCCAAAGTGGATGGTCACGTGCAGCTTTTATTCTGCGTCTTTCTTCATTACAAGGAGAAATGACTATGCGCACTCTCTTTTGCAACAAGCTCTTTTACTTGATTATTAACACTTTAAATCGCTACAACCCTAAGATTTGCCTACTTTTGGTAAGACAACCCTATACCATTGTGTTTGTAATAAATTTACCCACATATCTGTATATATTATGTAAATAAACTTGATGAGTGTAAATTACTCATACATGCTTACCAGTTTTCACAAGGCAACCTTTCATTATTGCCTGGAGAAAGGTAGGCAACGTTACTTTGACGTTTTATTTACATCTTTTAATTTCGATTGGTGCTGAATTTTTTAAGAAACTTTATGACGGTTATTATCGAAAAATTAATTAAATAATTTACACATAACGTTGTATAAAATTTACATTTTTTTAGGAAACTGGAGGAGGGAAGGTCCTTGGGATTCGGTATCTTAGGTCGGGGGCCCCCAAACTTTTTACCCCGTCGACCCCTTGAAACGATATTTGCCTTCTTATCGACCCCCACAAGTATTTAATAAAAACATTAAATCATTTTTGGCATTTATGATGCTAAGTAATAAGGAGGCCTGCAAAAAAACTCAGCGAAATAATTTATAAAATCCACCCAATAAAATTAACAGAAAAACGAGATACTTTCCACTATTATTATAATCTCAAAAAATAGGAACAAAACCGTGGATAGATGGAATAAATTTCAAGTAAAGACCTGCCAAAAAAGAGCGGATGGTTGTTGTACTGTTTTAACTTGTCAAATAGCGATGAATCCACCATCTTAAGGCACTCTTCAGATGAGTCTCTGCAACTATCACCTCGCAACAACCACCTTACCTCAGTGAGCAGAAGTAGTTGGTTGAAAGTTTCATCATTTACTTCACATGACTTCACAAGCAGACCAGAATTGAGAGAATGAGCTTTACTTTATTTTATTGCCCTGATTGTTTGTAGAACATTCTTATTTTTTCCTGTACAGTTTAATTGATCCTCTTTAGTATTAATCGACCCCTTTTCGACCCCCCTGTATTAATCGACCCCGGGATATCTCTTATCACCCCAAGGGGTCGGTATCGACCACTTTGGGGACCCCTGTCTTAGATTATAAGTAATTTCTCGCAGTCTAATTGTCTTAAAGCATAGTATAATTTGGAATTGAAGATAATACTCGCTATCTATTGTCAGATCATTCACTTCTTTTAGTCTCTCCTAGATTGAAATTTTCACTGTGTATGCGACATTTTTTACTAAGCTTTAAATGCAAATAAGGAAATCAAATTACCCGTACCAGTTAGGTCTGACTTTTCTCATTACTTTTTTTTTAAGAAACACGTTAGAACGAAATTCTATGTAACAATGACTGATAATATGCATATATCACCTCAAAATATAAGTCACGAATTTTTTGGAGCTATTTAAGTATTTTCTTTGCGGTGCACATTCTATTAGTATCTTCGTGTGCTTGTCTTCTTTTAATATAAGATAAAAATGTCATCAATTTTATGGGCTTTTTTAAATAAAGTGGTTAATTAGCTGCCGGAAATCACCAGGTTTGCCCATTTCCACAGAGAATACAGCGTTTTATAGATGAGAAGCCCCATCTCATCGTGAACAGATTCAAACTGCTGATCATTTAAATATTAAGTATAATATCGTTAATTAATTTAGATCCGCCAAAAATAATAGAAGCTGTTGTTAAACCATAATCACTGTTCCATAAGAATAACTCGATTTATTTTTCACTGAATTTATCAGCATTTAAATATTCGTAACAGCGCCTGTTGAACTGTCTACAAAAACAAATAATAAATTTTAATAAGAGTCCACATTACTGAGCCTCCGTAGCACACAGGCATGCCTTGCTACAATCGGCGCGCGATCTTGTCTACGCTCAACTGGCTACAATCGACACCACCAAAGATCTTAATTCTACTTATAGATACTACTGCGGCTTGTGAAAATCCTACGATACATAGGTTAATTTTGCATACGTCAATACAATCACTCACAAACACATATAATTAATTATAGAAAAACGAAAAAATAACAATGACTGGTGGGATGTGATACCATCACAATTTTCAGGATCATAGTTATTAAGTTTCTTGTTCTGCATGGACTCATTTATTTCGTTTTTACTTAAGCATGTGCAATGTCAAACTTCCATCTGCACCATCAAAGTGTGTCGTAAATATGAAAAACAATGTACCCTGTGTTTTGGATAAAGCGTAATTAGGGACGGAGCTACGATTTATGAATGCATGTTGATATACCAAGTAGAAAGTATAGAAACAAAGCTAGCGGAAGATTCAAACGCAGCAGGAGTTCATTCTTTGATGAAAGAGAATTTCTTCACAAATAAAGTATTCTAACAGTGGTAAGGAAGCTACATTAAAATTACCGCATAAAGTCTCGGAGATGTTTCATGTAGATTCTGTTGTTTCCCTACCATACTATACAAAATTTGACTGATTATCACGGCAGGCAACATTCTGCGACCACAGACTCTCTTCTCAAGTGTTTCATTGGGTAATGAAAGAAAACTGAATCGGTTAAATAAGTCTCATGAAAGATTAATTTGAACAAAAAATTGTATGTGAATGGTAGTAGAAGCATACGTAACAGAACACTCCGTTTTGATACAGATGTTAGAAGTAAGTTTAGTTTAAACCAGAACATGTTGAAAGATTCTCTACATATACACAAAAAATTGCATAACAGTTTACACACTAAAATAGAAAAAGAACGAGAGATAACAGAACAGTATGAACAAACGATTCAGGTGAAATACAGGAACAAAGACATGTTAAGTCAGGTAGTTAACTCAGTGTGGATTTAAAGTTCACTGCGTTCTCAGTCAATAATGCTGGGAAAGAAAGCAGAGAAAGGAACGGGAAGGAATTCGGCTATCGCCTTCTGAAGGAACTATCCCGGCATACTTCTCGATTGATTTCATGAAGCCATGGAAAACCGAAATCTAGATGACCGGACCAGGGATTCGACCTGCGTTCGCCCGGATCAGTGTACATATATTACTAGAGAGAATCGTATCGCATTCAGCACAGTGTTTCCGTGTAATCGATTGAACAGAAATCTCTCATTTCAACGTAATTGGCATAATTAAAAGAAGAAAAATCTTAAAATTAGTAATGATTCGCAAAATTGAAAATATAGAATCAACACTGAAAGCAACTAACAATTCAGGTGTAATTTGTGACCTTAAAGGAATCTCAAATACACACATAAACAATACAGTCTTTCAGCTGGAAAGATTAACTTAAAAGTAATGACACTGTTTACTACAAACATCCTGTAGATAATAGATTTCAACCTATAGTACATCCCTCGACTTTTATAGAGCAAACGTCCTTAGCTGTCTGCCAGCTCCACTCAACCCGTTATTTCATGTATATTCATTGGAAGCAAAACAGAGATTTCCTCTTTGATCACGTAGTTCAGAGTAAAAAAGCGCATCGTTTACTTTTATACGAAGAAGAGTAACAACCAGGCTGGTGTTGTACTGTATATATATTTAATTAAATTGCAATGGAGCGCACGCTCCGGTGGCAATTTCCCTAAACACCCATCTTCCTCCTTTCCTGCATCCAACTACATTTGCCCTTTACAAATTTTAACTATAAATTCTTCATCGTTTCTGGTAAATTATTCATCATTTCCCTTGGTAACTTATTCCGATCCCTGACACCCTTACCTAAAAGAGAGAATCTTCCTACACCATTGTGGTCATGGTCATCTTCTCCCTTCCATGCATTTCTTTTCATTCTTACACCCATATCTTTCCATGCCTGATCACCAATCTACGCCTTGTAAACTCCAATGTTCCTCTTCATATATATATATATATATACAGTACTAGCTGACGCGGTCACGCGTTGCTGTGACTCAGTAATTACAGTACGTTGGATTAATGTTATTCTATACTTCTTAAATGAGTCAAATTAATATTCACTAATAAAGACAAAAACATTTTAGTCAATTTGGAAATTCAAATGTAATTGGTAAAGATTTACGGAGAGTTGAAATTAAGGACAAACGATACTAAAAAAATTTAATTTACATTTTATTACAAATTGCTTAATTGAAATTATATAAAAATTGATATATAAATTATTTTTTATTTATTTATATAAACTGAAATTTCAGTTTTATAAATGAGGCCTATGAAGTTGATTTTTAAACATTTCTAACAATTATTTTCATTATTTTAAATTATTACAATTTATAATTTTAATTTATCTAAGCGCTAATTGGTGCACCATATTTTTAATTAGCGTGTCTTTTGCTAATACAAATAGATTTAATGGTTTCCCTACACGTGAGCAGGCGACATATGGGAGAAACACGTATTTTCCAAATCCAAGCCGCAAACGGACATTGTTTGGCATTCGAATCGGAAATTGAAGCCTTTTAAATAGTATTGGATATTCTGAGTGTATCATTGGAATACGTGGCAACAGGACGATTTCTCCTTTAAACATTCCAGTCAAAATAGTTGCTTCAAGAACATTTCCGGTGATCCTTTTGATCACCAAACGTGTACCGTTGCATAATATAGGTGGATCCCAATTACGAAGAAGAATAATCGGTGAACCAATCTTTAACCTGAGATTGTGTTGCAGCATTACTGTTATATCCAAAGAGTTTAAAAACTCATTTGGAAAATTTATGGCTTTATTTTCATCTACAATAGTATCTATTGATTTAAAAGACATCAGATCACCTGGCAACAACTGTTGTATCTCGTAGTTAATATCATTGACATCAACATTTTTTGCTGCCAAAATAGCACGATTACTGATCCAATTATGATCTAAGTAATTATTTGATATATCCAGGAACACACGCTGAGTTAGTTCATTTCTGAGTGAACAACAGTGCAGAATTTGTATGGCAATTTGATGTATTGTGTATTTCGATGCAGTTCTATTTCACTATTTCACCTTTTCCAATATCCAGCAACAGCTTACAAAATACTTGTGCCGATGGATCATTTTGCAACTGTACTCGCATGTTCATGGTCAATCAAAGTGTTTCGACATTCCGCCATAAAAACGATTGTTTTAAACATGCGTTAATCTCATCGGCAAAAGTAGAGCGAGGAATCGCTGGCAATGTCTGCCGGACGCCACCAGACAGTAGTAGGACAGTACCACCGAAAAGTTTTTCGTTACCTTTCAAATCTTGCACAGTTCTATGAAATGCATCGAGTGAATGTTTATGAGCCATAGTACACTCATCCCAAATTATAATTGAACTCTTTTGCAACACTGCAGCAATTCCACATTTCTTTTTGATGTTTACACATTGCGTTTGGTTTGTTATAAATGTCTAGTGGCAGCTTAAATGCTGAAAGTGCGGTTCGCCCACCATCTAACAAAGTGGCAGCAAAGTCTGACGATGCAATTGCCAATGCAATTTTCTGTTGCGACCGTACCTTCGCAAGGATCAGCGATATTAAAAATGTCTTACCGGTCCCACATGGCGCGTCCATGAAAAAAAAAAACCTTGTTCAGCATCAACAGTCAGCATAATCCGATTATAAATATTATTTTGTTCTGCTGTCAGTAATGGCTCATTATTCGCAATAATTGTCGGTCGATCAAGTGATGGCATTGCATACTGATTATCTGAAATTAAAATACATAAATCTTCGATTAACACTAATGCTTCATTTATCATTATACATCTCTGGTGTGAAATCTAGGTTTGAATGTTTTTTTTTTATTATTATTTTTTTTTTTAACTCGGTGTAGTATATCTTCAGTCATACTGTTTTTATATTTTTCCCACAAACTCGAAGATTGTGTTGGATAACATGTTGTCAAAATAATTGCAAACAGTTTGAGGAATACTATTTGGCGTGTCTGTCAACGCTGCATCAGAAAGTGTCAGGTCCCAAGGATTGTCGTCTACCAGCAGCTGCAAGTCGCAACATGCATCTTGACATGTATTGAACACTCGACATGTATTGAACACTCGACATGTATTGAACACTCGACCATTAACTGTTCGTAAAAATTCGAAAGAAGCTGGTCCGGGAACATTCACCAATAACAAACGCTGAAGGAAACATTCACGTTGTTTTGGATGCACTAAGTCGTCCTAATGTCTTGGCTTTGCATATGGCTGCGATAAAAGGATGTGGTTCTCCTTGTTTACGCGGCTACCATTTTTTACCTAATTTGTTTCATGAAAAATAGCTTGGAACATCGGTATATAATAATGTTTTTGCAAATTGGCGGAACACATCAGATTTTTGACACAGTTTGTGGTTTGTCGTTTTTGGTGGCTCAAGTTCGGATTTTAACTTCAAGCCAAATCAAAATGTGAGAATGACGCAATTCTCGCTTTTGTCACTCAATCAAATACAGATAGCAACGTGTGTTACCGAAAACCGAATGTTTTACGATTAAATCAATCAATGATTTTAATTTTTGTTTGAACACACGTGCCGTGACATCATGACGATGCATTGATTAATGGCCTGGTAATATCAAAGTTTGTATTTCATCCCAATTCGGATTATATGTAAATATAATAAACAAATCTGGACGACCATAATGACGTACGTAAGTCATCGTATCTTGTATATATTTCTGCATGTTCCGTGGACTGCCGATGCAGCTTGAAGGTAAAATAAATGCATTAGCGTTATCATAGGCGTTTAAATTTTAATAAATATTGCCGATAACAGTATCTCGTAAGAGGATGTATTCCTCCGATCGTAATTTAGCCTGGATAAATCGCAAATGTTTGTTTTCAACTTTAGCGTACATATCCACGACGTATTGATGGCACAGTTGACGATAGCGAAGGATATAGTTATCCTAATTACGTCTAATCATCAATCGGGGGGCGTAGTACTTCATTGAAGTAACTTTTTTATTTGTTTTATTATCTGAAAAATAATAAATTAAATAGTAAAAAGAAGAATAAGAAATCAATATAGTAAACCCGCTATAATCCGGCCTCTATTCGGAATACCGCGGGTCTACTGTACTAATAAAATAACGACTTAAATAGTTGAATATTAAATTTACCAGCAACTGGATCACGCTGTTTGATGTTGATGTGATATTCATCCTGCCCTTGCCAGAATATCAGTGGATACTGGAGTGCGTCATACGAACGGTGTAGATCCGAAATTATACTAACAGTTCTATCTGGACGTGTGACTTTAATCAACTGAGTCACCAACCATCAAAACAGCAACTTCATCTACGGTAGGCGCGTTGAACCTGCCAGCGTGTTCTCCTGATGGTAATTTGACAGCTTTGATGACAATTTGATAGTTGTCATTTTTTAATTGTGGCTACACAATTGAATAAGTTGATTATTATTTTCCAAAAAATTTTCCAACAATACCACAATTGCTCTCTCTTCTGCTTGTTCGATGAAATTATACTGGCACCTAGTTTTCAAGCGTTCCTCCCAATTTCCAATAGATTTGGAAAAACTTCGGGTCATCGTTTGGCATCGGTATCAACGACTCAATCTTATGGTACATCTTGTATTTTAAATTTAGTTTGAAAATGACGTCCATCAGATGTGAGATTGCAAATTTTTGTTGGCCAAAAAGACGTCATCTGGAAGCAAGAATTGAATTTGCGTGTCTTGCACAGAAACAATTTCGAATCGTTTGATTCTCAAGCAAAAAGGATTTTATATGTTCTGGCGGAATGGGTAGCGGTAGTAATACAACTTATCCTGATGGACAACACATGCCGGTTGCTTCATTGAGGAATTTCAGCGCCTGATAATATTGGCATATTTTGTTCATTGCACCGATTGCAATTTTAGAATGTGCAGAGTAATCAATGGGTGGTGCATATGGGAACGCAAGACGAACAAATGATACACGTGTTAAAGCACGGCTGATTTGCTGTCTCTCTCGTTCTCTCTCTCTAAATGTAGCTATGTGCTGTTCTCGTGCCGCTCTTGTTCTCGATATATTCTGTCACAGACGTTCATCACGCTGTTCTTGATATTCTTGCATACTTGCCGCGATTGTGTTGCTGATTGATGAGCTCTCTCGTCGTACGTGGTGCCTCTCTGCTACACGCATTGTCGAGGTTAGATTCTTTGGCGACATTTCACTGAAAAATATTTGAATTACAACAAAAAGTGCCTTTCTGAAAGCCTTAAAATAAAACACCATAATACAGTGGTGAAACCGGAATTTTTGGGTCCATTGAAAAATGGAAGGTAAGAACTAATGAGGAAATACATAATAACATTGAAAAAATAACAGAAAAAGAAGAATGATTTTTTTTCGATACATTTATAGCATGGATGACACCAGGCTATCAAGAGGTTTAGAAATATTTGAACCGAAATAATACCAGTGAACTGTAGGGAAAGAAATTTTTTTTTGATAGCAGACTTTGAATATGGCAGAATTTAAAGGTAGAGAGGAGTGCAATAATGAAGGAGTACTGGGGAGGAAGAAAGAAAAAACAACAGGATAGGATTTGAAACTGACACGTGGTCTCTAGCTGACTATAACAAAAAGAAGAAGAAAAATGATAGCTAGCGAGAAATACTTACACGATTCGAATTTATCGTAACGTTTCCTTCAATGTCAGATTCATGTGTGTAACTACTTTGTCGTTAGGTATAATGGCACACAGACGATGAACAACAATACAGTATAATTATAACACAATACACAGCACAATTAAAATTGAAGAAACTCACACATATGGCGTGGAATAGACTGTAGCATAAATAAATTGAAATACAACGCCATCTACTGGATGGTTCGATAAATTAACACACCGCCATCTGTTAGGAATAAACTGTATCATAAATAAATTGAAACAAAGCGTGATCTACTGGATGATTACCCAACCTAGCTATCCAAGTGTTGTGTCGATAAGTTAACACATCGCCATCTGTTAGAAACTTATGGAACTATAATAATAATTTCGTGTGGTCGTAATGACCTGGTGACATGGTTTCTACTGGCTGGGCATTCTGTCCCTGTCGTAGCCGCCTTTACCTAGCCCGTCCATCCTGCCTGGTACAGGGGACCTTTATTTTAACGTCGAATCCAAACCACAGTACCGTCCTGGCGTATTTCACTTTACACAGCATGCTGCGCCGGAGGTTAATGCCGAGTTAAGTGTCTATAAAAGTCCCCGCCGGGACAGGGACTCGAACCGGGGACCATCCCATCTCCAGTTAGCCGCCCTAACCACTGAGCCAGCAGACCACTCAGCGGTGATGGCTTACAAATAATTACAAACCATTGTCCTATGACAAACATTTAATGAACATTTATTTCGCAAATAATAAATATTGAGGTTTATAATCCAGATAAAAACAATCCTGTCTTTTAAGTTGGACTAAATTACACACAGTAAGCCAAATTCCAACTAAATCGGTTATGTATTTTCGGAGTTCATCCCGGACGAACATCGTGACACGAGATTTTTATATATATAAAGATAAAGATATGCCAGCTGTTACAAATTAATAATAATAATAGCCCGCCAACACAAAGATTTTTGAATTGTTAATGTACAGGAAATAGGATTATTTAGATTTAATTGTGCAGATCTACTGAAAAGTACATTGACAGATTGTGTATGCGGAAGCACTGTACGGAAAAAAAACAGCGCTGTTCTTTACACTCTCTACACATGAGCTTAGTCTGATTTCATAACTGAAATCTTAAGATTAAAATGATTTCGTTTGTTTGGAATAAGTTAAAAAACAACTATTTAAGAGGTTCGTTGGGGGGGGGGGGGGGGGGGACTGCACAACTGCTGCTGCCGTCTTTTGTTGCCTTAAAGAAGTTATCGTACAACTTTCTATCGCAAACAGAACGTAAATTAAAATAGTATACAAAAGAAACGATATATTATATCACGAATTCAATCTAAACTGAATTAAATTTCTGAATCATTCATGTAATTTAAAGATAAAAAAAAAATCTTTTGAAAAGAACAACAGTGTGGCTAGCCTCACAACGTGGAACACTAGCACTATAACTGTTGCGAAGTCGCTACGAATATCAAACAATAGCTCTACTTTCAATGTATCGATGCGCCTCCTACGTTAATTGCAAATAAGTACCCAAATTTTTCAGGGCTGATTTGGAAGCGCATTTTATTCTCATGTAGACTGATTCAAAATGATCCTTAATTTTAATAATGATATTACGTATTTTAAATTCATTATGTTTCAGGATCTGAGTTTAATTGTTCGCCATTTTCCCCAATAATTCACTTCAATCCCTGACCTTCAAAAGAAAATTCTCGGAATCCCTTATGCTTGAAGTCAAGAGACGGTTTCTGATCATGGTTATCTTTTCCTTCCCAATTAACAATCCTAATTCTTCTATTTAAATCTATACTTTTTTTGCTTATGGCTTCGACGACGTTGAGGTCATTAGGGGCGGGAAAGGACTGGGGGAAAAGAACGAGAACAAATAGGGGTATGGCCTTTTAAAAGAACCATCCAGGCTTTCGCCTGGAAATCTGGATGGCCGGACGAGAATTCGAATTCGCGTCCTTCCGAATGCAAGACTAGAACATCAATGCTCACCCACCGCGCTCGGTATAAATCTATACAGGCGTGATCTCACTCAAAGTTTTCTCCTGATCAGCGTCCAATCTTTCAATGATTCCCAACCTAGCTCCTTTATTATTTAATTAACCGACTGTGTTCTTTGATAACTTCGACAAATAAATCTATCTGTCCAACCTTACACTTCCTCTAGCTCGTGTACTGATAACCATAATGTTATAGAATGAGCTAGCATTTTCTCATGTCCCTCTTACAATCCCATCGTATTCTACACTGTTCAACTAATTCATTTATTTCTTCCTGTAATCTTGTATTGAGAGATGAAGTGAAATTTATTCTGTCAATGAGTAAAAACCTTACGTATAAACAAATTGTATTTTAAAGTCCAAAACAAATTTTGAACAGTGTTCAGGCTATATTAACTGTCACTAAAAGAAACTACAAAGTCACATAACTTTAATTATATTACACCAAAGATTACATTTTAATTTAATGATGTATTTTTGTTGGTGTAAATGCAGTAAACTGGTATACATTAATTCAGAATCTATAAATCTAATGGGTGGACATCTACGAAGTATGTCTTTGTTCTAGATTTTACAACAGAACTACTCATTTTACTTTAGATTCAAAATTACCATGACTCTACTAGTGACACATCCGCCTTCTGCCGTTGTGTTACAAACTATTAGGAAAGTTACTGGACAATATGGCGAAAACTGAAATCTCCGATAGCATAAATAATACCTAATCACAAAACGATGTTGGCAACGTTTAAGTTTTATACAGACCCGATGTCTGTTTTTCATGTTCCCAAAGAGCAATGTTTATGATCAACTATAACTTAAAGCAAGCAGTAAACTTTGGTTTAAATATATCACATTTTATGTCAATTGTTAAAAAAAAAATTGAAAATATTGAATAACTTATTTTTAAACGGAATCACAGATACGAAAATCCTGTGAGTTCTAAATTACAAAATTTCGATGGCAGTTCAGTGGTTTCGTCACAATATAGTATTTTACTGCAACGATAATCAGATTAAAACTATCGGAAATTATTTTATACGAACAGATATCATTTATAAATTAGCCTAAAACTATATTAAAAAAACTGTGCCGTGCATTCAGGGGCAAAAAGGATTTAAACTTAACGACCGTCTGAGTGATAGATACAAATTTCTGTCCCATTTGAAAAAATATAAAAGCAATATTAAAATTACTTAACTTGTTTCAATCGAGTTACTGCCTGAAAGGGATACAAAGAGAAAAAGGAATTTTTTTGCGAACCTGTTTTAATTAAATACGGCTATGGCTACGGCGTAAAAGAAAACAAATTAGAGCTGACGTCAATCCCCAGCTGATTACTAACATGCAAATTACGAGAGAGAGGAGGAATTTATCCGAGAGAGGTGCAATTCCTCTGTAGTTCGCTGATGTTTTAATCCGCATTTCAAACCGCCGGCATGGCATTTCGCAGATGCTTCAACTCGCTAAGCATGCTTCGTTAAATATCAATTAAATTAAAAAATCAACAAGTGTTGCGCTGAACACCATCGGGGCGGGAAAAATCATGTTATGCAAAAAACACAATAGTACCTTTTTTGATGTGTCTATTGTAGCGAAAACTCCATAAGGTGTTTCATCTACTGGTACAGCTTCTGGTACTTGCTTCCCGATCTAAATTCTTAGTTTCATAATGGTGATGACCTGACAGATGTGATGAAAAATATTTTTAGGATTGAAATAAACGCAAAAAACTACATACGTTTCGATAAGATAAAAGATAAGGTGTTAATGTATAGATATAAAATGTTACCAAAGAAGTTTTTACTACTAAGATAAATTTTAAAAAAAATGAGATGGTAGTGCTATTAATGATCTACGGAGAAGTAATAAACCATTTTTTAAATTTCTAGTTCTGTGAAATCTAAGGTGAACTGGATTCACGCAAAAAACTAAAGTTTCTGTTTCGCCGGGGTTTCGATTAATGTACAGCAAGTAAATTAGGTTGTATTTCAATTTTAATATAATGCGGTAAAGCTGGGAAATTTAAGATAAAATTGTACACAAAGTAGTATAAATTTTTTGTTGAAAGTGATTCAGGTGATTTTGATGAGGTGGATTAATTAACAGTTCGTGATTCCGAGCATAAAATAACGTATGTTACATTCTGATGTGGTGTAGAAATGTGCAGAATTTGAACAAATTTTTCGTTGAATGTGATTCATCAAGAAACTGCAGGTAAGAGTTTGATAGGGTATCCATTAATGTATAGCCCGTGATCCCGCGGGTTATGTAGGGCACGTTTCATTCTAATGTAAAATCGTTAGCTGATAAATTTAAGATAACTTTTAGCTGAGCTCGGTTCTCTACATCTGTGATACATGAAAATTTCGATACTTCAAAATTTTTATGCTAGCTTAATTAAGATATCACAACAACAATAAATTAGTAAACATTGCACCCTACTCGTAGTGTATAAAGCTGAAATCCAGTATAAGGAATAAGCCAAATTTTTTAAAAGCCGTGAATGTTTCAACGACCTACAAAAATCTAGTATTTCCAGGTTGTGACTGGATTGTTACTGTAATAGTATATTCATTAAATTCGTTTGTATTCAGCATCAAAATATAATGTCGTTTCTTTGAGGATTAACTTGATGTTTGTTTTATAAGGGCCTTATTCCATGTGTTGGCCTTAAAGTACCGCGGTATCTGCCTAAAACAATTGGGAGGGTAAGTAAATAATATACCTACCTACACAAAGCTAAAAAATAAGGCCACACAAGTTTGTTGTTGGTTGAATTATTTTTGACATTTTACTGGTCCCCGATTCTAGACTAATGCGGTGATAGCTTCTTCTGATAGGCCATGGCCGAATTCCTTCCAGTTCATTCCCACACGTCGTTTCCTGCCTCTAATGATATAGACATCGTAGAAGTGTTAAATCCGAAAAGAATGGGCACGCTTTCCCAATGGAAGACGCCTTACTCATTCGAGTCTTCAGATAGAGCACAAAGGTATTAACCACCTCTAAAGTGATGTAAAATGTAGGTGGAGCACAATTTCTTCAACTATAAACAAATGAAACACTAAATAATGGAAAATGATACAGGAACTTGCTGAATCCATAAACGCAAGTTGTGGGACGCAAATTCTCTGCAACGTGCCGAATTTTGCATCGCAAACTAGCTATGTAGATGGAAGTTAATGATGCTTGCACTGTATAATAGATCCGAAATGGATAATTTGCAAATCTAATGTCACTAGTTAATAGGAATTGTTCCGAATTAATTAATAACGGCCTTGGTGCCTGTTGGTATTATGAATTATCGTATTCTTTAAAACATTCATCTCACTTTCTTAAGTTGGTTATTGTAGTAAGAGAAAAGTAACAAAAATCTTAAGAAATCATATTTGAAACGTACAGGAGTCCTTATTTCAAAGAAACAATTTTTAAACGTTGATGGAATTAATTTAATAAAACGCTCTGACCTCTCATTTGAGAGGACGCAGGTTCGAATCCTCGTACAGACATCCAGATTTTGGTTTTTCTTGGTATTATTAAATTACTGCTGGCTAATGCTGGGATGAACCCTTCAAAATGCTATGGCACAATTTCTTCTCGTTCCTTCCCCCTACTCCTTTTTCGCCTCTAGTGACCTCGACGTCGACGAGGTGTATAGTAATAAGTCAAAGTGCGAGCCATATCCGGTACCCGGTAGTTGAAATCAATTGTTGTGGATGGTACCCTTCTACATGAAAGACGCGGAAAGATGAAATGGAAGTAGTTTTCCCTTGAATTCCTCAGTGTGAGAGAATTCCTAAGTGTTTATTATAGTGTGTGCTCAGTGTAGATTTAGAGATGAAGGGATGAAAAGGGTGAAATCCGTTGCTGGCTCTTTCGGGTCCGTTCTTCCAAAAGACATCGAAAGGCTCGCCGAGTTTTATGTCCTCATCAGGCCAACAAATTACCATAAACAGTGTCGCACGCTCTTGATCCATACGCTGCGGGAAGGTGTGGGGATTTCTTGTGATTAAGTATTGTGCACCACACACTCTCCCAATATGCCGGCCAAGTCCTGGTGATGAGATTTTTTTTCCATCGCCAGTACTCGACCCAGCAATTACAGTGTCAGGCGGCGGACACCACCACTATGCTGCCACCGCATGAGCCAACGGCAGAGGAAACAGACTCTTGGTCGGAAAAAGGTTCTCACCAATTACTGATATATCCATTTATATCATATATGATACATGGAAACTGACATATACTAAACACGGATAATACTGACGTAAAATATGATATTAATTGTTTTGTAATCACATGATCTCAGAGAGCACTACTTGACTTGAATGTAAGTTTTGAACCTCCATTTCTCAAGTTGTTGTTGTGTGTGTGTTTTTTTTTTTTTTTTTTGTTTTTTTTTTTGCTATAAGATTTGTTGTGTTGGTACGAAGCCATTACTTTTGTAAAAAAAAATTTGAATAATACGATGCTGCAATATTTTTGATTGCATGCGGTATGGCATATCACAAGAAATCTGATAAAACATTTTAAAAGAAACATATAGTGAGCGAACAAAGAATAATAATAGAAGAACATGTAATCTTATATCTCGAAAATGGCTAAAACAATTTTGATGAAATTTCATACTTAGATAACATTTTGCTTTTCAAGTTTATCTAAATAAGTTTCTTCCCTATAAAAACACGATTTTTAGGAAACAACACTCTTGGAAGTTTCAGGTACCAGTAAGCCTACTTATGTTGGATAAGCTTCCCTTTGGTTACAGCAAGGAACTCTTATATCTTTAAATAAACAATTCTTGTACACTATCCGACCAGTGTGAATAATTCGCACAGTATCGTGGTCAGTCACCAAACGGTAGTACATGGAAATAAGTTAATGTAATTATATTTATTAATGAAAGGTAATTTACCTTGAATAAATATCGCTTTTATTGTAAAAAATGGTTGTGATTAAATACTTAGGTTTAACTGTAAAACATTAAAAAGTAGACATTTAAAAAATAGATATTGGCATTGGCAGATGTGATTTTTGAGAACTTCTTTACTTTAAAAAACTTATTTGAAAACAATATTAGCTGTTATAATGCGAACATCGTTTACGTTTTGACCGTATGTGTCTTTAACACAAGCATAAATATTACTGAATCGACGAACTAGTGAAAAAGCCACTTACAGGTGTCCTTACGAATCTGATGAATGCAATTCTGCGCTTCGAAGCGTCTGACCTTGTGCGATATCAAAGGTCCTAGGGAAGGTTACTTTTATTGGGAATTGTTTCCTTATCATTTGTAAAGGCATAGTCGAATCAGAAGGTGTGACGTTAATGCGTGGTATGAACATAGTTTTATCGGAGTGGATGAATTTTGCAATGTTGATGTACTCGTCTAAGTGAATTACCACTAATCTCGCACCGTTAATTAATCCCTTACTAGCATTAAGCTTTCTATTTAACATAATAATAACATTTTTTATTTAAAAAAAAAAAAACATTTATGAGATGGTAAACCTGACGATCTCGCAAACGGCTCTAGCGATTTGGATGAAATTTCATACGTAAATAACATTTTGCTTTTCAAGGAAAAAGAATCGACCAATTTTTGTATTTGGTATCTCGGAAATGGTTCTAACTTCATCTCGTGGACATTTCAGGTACCATTAAGCCTTCTGATATTATATAAGCTTCTCTTTGGTTAGAGCAAGGAACCGTGTACTTCAAAATACATAGGAAGCCTTCAAGAAAAGCATTTCACTTGAAATAAACTTCACTTATAATCTTGCATACTGAACAAAAATCTAAAGATGCCGAGCGGCGATCGCTCACCCAGGTACTTAAGATAAAGAAAATAGCTGCTTCTGTGGGTCGTACTAAAGAGAATAACAAGTAATTAAGATGGAAAACGAAGGACATAATGTAGAAAACACTCTCGGGATTCTAGCCGCGTCAAATAAAAGTCGACTGGCGACGTTTCGAGAGCCGGCACTGCTCCCATTGTCAAGCCCTGCTTAACTAACTAAAACTGCCTAGCGGTAGTCTCTATATAGGGCTACCGGGCGGGAGAGGAGGGGAACTCGCGCGGAGGGCGGGTCTGCTTGGTGACGTCATGTTCCGGTTGTTGTTATGCCCAAATATGGTCCGCTCCCGTGTGTTTCGCAATTGTTTAATAACTGGCCTCCATGTTTGACTTATGTTAAGTCCTTGATCCCGATTTATCACATTGTTATTAACTCTGATTTCAATTGCCTCTTTCACGACACTATCCCAAAAATTATTAGCATGGCAGAGGCGTGTCGTCTTGTCAAAGCACGGCTCATGACAGTTTTCAAGGGCGTGCTCTACTATAGCCGATTTTTCTTTCTGCCCCAACTTAAAGTATCTTATATGCTCTTTGCGCCTTTCATCGATCGTTCTCAAGAGCATATAAGATACTTTAAGTTGGGGCAGAAAGAAAAATCGGCTATAGTAGAGCACGCCCTTGAAAACTGTCATGAGCCGTGCTTTGACAAGACGACACGCCTCTGCCATGCTAATAATTTTTGGGATAGTGTCGTGAAAGAGGCAATTGAAATCAGAGTTAATAACAATGTGATAAATCGGGATCAAGGACTTAACATAAGTCAAACATGGAGGCCAGTTATTAAACAATTGCGAAACACACGGGAGCGGACCATATTTGGGCATAACAACAACCGGAACATGACGTCACCAAGCAGACCCGCCCTCCGCGCGAGTTCCCCTCCTCT
Organism: Vandiemenella viatica; assembly: GCA_031002005.1. Classification (NCBI taxonomy): domain Eukaryota; kingdom Metazoa; phylum Arthropoda; class Insecta; order Orthoptera; family Morabidae; genus Vandiemenella; species Vandiemenella viatica. Next base: position 103,993,031 of record CM061920.1, on the reverse strand, counting down.
CCCGCCCGGTAGCCCTATATAGAGACTACCGCTAGGCAGTTTTAGTTAGTTAAGCAGGGCTTGACAATGGGAGCAGTGCCGGCTCTCGAAACGTCGCCAGTCGACTTTTATTTGACGCGGCTAGAATCCCGAGAGTGTTTTCTACAGTGCTGCCGCCGCGAAAACGTTCACAGAAGGACATAATATTTAAAACTACTACAAGACAGAAGCTAATATAATTTTTACTAAGAGAGATTACCTCACTACAGAGATTTTACTCCAACACAACAATAAAAAAAACTCCTAACACAGATCTTGACTTCATCTTCTCAAAATATTTCTCCAGATATTTCGATCTTGTATATCTTCCTCCTCTGCACCAAATCTTCTCATTGCTATTTGTACATATTGGAGCCAGGTAAACGTGGGCCGTCCTCTTTTCCTCCTACCTTTAAATTTTCATTCTTGTACTAGTTTTGGTATGCCAGTGCCTTCCATCCTTCTTACATGGCCAATTCTTTTTCGTTCTATAACTTCATACATTTCTTCTTTCACTTCCATTAGCCTTATTATTTCGGTATTCCTTACTTATTCTTTTCTTGATATTCTTGCTAATCTTCTCGAGAAATCCATTTCTAATATTTTCAACTTCTTAATATGTTTTTGGTTGATTGTCAAGGTTTCTGATCCATATAAGACTATACTGTCCAATAATGATTTAAATATATTCCACGTTAGACTTAATATATTCCACTAAATATCACAAACATGTACCAAAGAGAAGAATAATCATACTCAGAAATTCAAGTTCCTAAACGACCTGCGACCAAATTAAAAAGAGACTCAGTAAGAATATAAAATAATACGAGCGAGGTCACAGAAACGTATGCCTTCCTCATAAAAGATGCAGCGGAAACATATGAAACAATGAAAATAGATTGTACGTATTATCTCTAAACCAACCAAATGCTAAAAATTATAACTGTTAGCATGGTTATAAAGCCTGACAACCATAAAATTGCGTTGAATTACAAAACAAAAATTTTATTTTAAATCCTGATTTCGGTTTTCATAGGTTTCATAAAATCACTCTAATATCGCCTTCAAAAGGGCATTTCCGAATTTCTTCCTCACCCTACTTTAATGATCACAACGTCGACGAGCCGTGAAGCACCAAATAAAATTTGACGAGCCGCCTGACTCATGTCCACTGTAGAGTGCCGATCACACCAGAGACTTCAACATTACTTTGTTCAGTTAGCCGTAAATTAAATATATAAGATGAAAAAAACAGGCTGTAGGTGGGGTTGTAACGTCTCTAAACTGTTTTGGATGATAATATCATATGTGGTGTCAAACGAATAAAAGAAGTAACCGTTAACGTAATAGCTACTGCACTGAAACTCTTATTTCCTCTCACTGTAATGAAAAAGAGAGAGAATGGGAGTGATATATGCCGGGACATGTCGGTTTATTTCTTGCACTTCATTACTACTGCCTTCTTTCTAACAATACGGTGGTGGAGCGGCTGCTTTCTAGAACTTGTACTAAGAAAATCAATCTAGATTCTTGTAACAACGCAAGTATACACAACCACGTCCATGTCACCTGCGCCATTTGTAGACACAGGTCATAATAATCAACTCTGAGGCAAGTCAGGTATATTCCTGGAATAGGCTGGAAACTTATTTCCTCTTTTCTAACCGTCAATTTCAGAACATTATTTTCTATACATAATTTCACTTTCTTATTCCTGACCGTATCCGAGGGAGAGGAAGGAGAAACACCATGTTAAAACTAATGGCCGTGATTTCTTTGTAGAGGGATCTACACGTCTTGAGAAAAATTTAGAGTCAGAAGTTCAGTAAAAAATATTCTTTCGAAGCAAAATTTAAAATATTTAATAGTTTTATGAAATAGTACGGATAGCATCCAGTTAATGACGTCTGAACAAGATACCATACAGCGATTAATGGGAGTATCATTTTCAGGGTGCCAGACATAAATTGAAGCTTGGTTCAGATATTTTCGGTTGAACATTTATTATCCTATTGCTGTTAGTCAGAATTCAGTAATGTAGTATACGAATACTTAGAGCTACCTATTTCACAACAACGATAGATAAAAATTAAGGTGAGACTAATCGAACACGAATAGAAAAACCAAATTTAACCACCTTTTATATATTTTCTGTCGTTAATGGGTAAACTGAAGAAAAACAAAACAACAAAATACTTTGAAGGTAATTTATAATCGATTTGTTGTTGTTGTTTGTGAGTTTTCTTCTGCCTTTACACCTGACTCCGTAGAGAGGCAATGAATGGGAAGGAATTCAGCCATGGCCTTTATAATGTTCTAACCGGCATTCGCCTGGAGTGATTTTGGGAAACCGCGGAGAACCAGTATCTGGATGGCTGCAGGGGAATTCGAACTCGCGTCCTTCCAAATGTGATGCCTGAGCGTTACCGCTCACCCACCATTTAACATATCACTACAAATAATAAAATTGTACAAAACTCGTCTCTGTACATGAAATGGATTTCAGAAAGCGCAGTTGCAATATACAGTGGGGTGAGAGAGATGCCAAAATCATAACATTTGGAATTTTCATCTGCCTGTCTGTGTATGCATCATGCAAAAATAGGGAATGAATTTAAACAAAACTGCACATAGTAATAGCTTAACATACACAATACTTTTTATACTTCCCAATCATACAGAAATGAAAGCCATACAATTTTTAAATTTTTTGTTGTCACCGCACGCATCTATCAAATACCAACGAATAGTTTTCAACGATACTACACACAATGATAGTTTACATATACAATACCTTTTATCCCCGTAAGTTACAAGATTCCGGAAGATACAGGGGCAAAAACAGTCAATTTTAATTTTTTTAACTGTCTTCAATAACGAATAAACATTTTCTGACGAATCCTGTAGCTTATGTCACGAGTTAACAAACAAGAGACTTTTTCTCCCGTTTGGTTGCGTAATTGTTTAAGGAAACGTCAAAACGTTCACGTATCTCAAAATTGACATACCACAATTATTGGGACCACAATTTTAAAGGTTGCAGACATATATCGAAGCTTGGTTCAAATCGTTACGGTTCAAGATTTGCTATTCTGTCACGGTTTGTCGGAATTCAGTAATCTTTTATACAAATACTTTGACCAAGCCATTTCACAAACATGATAAAAAATAGTATATGTTTTAATTAAATCTAACACATTAAAAATTTATATAATTATCAATAAATTCCCATATGATTAGCGCAAGCATAGAAAAGAGTAATGGTTGTTTCAATCTTTTTATAGATACGTGTGGTTCTATTAATCTCATATAAACGAAAACTTTCGCTTACATGCCCACAGATGACGACACTGGGCTCTAATATGCGGTAACGATACGTTTATATCGTAAAAACTAGAAATGATTGACTTTTCGTTCATGACGATGCATACCGTGTTCTGCAGAAATCTACGGCGTTTAATGAATGTAATATTAACAACATGGTACCTTCCAGTGACAAACAACCCTCTATGTCGTCCAGTTAAGTCTGGGTCATCTAGAAAAGCATTAATACGCCAGGCCTTATCCTAGTTGAGAACCTGAGCATTGACCGTGATCTTAAAGTTTGTTTACTTCAATCACAGAAAGCAATACTGATTACACCGTGCTACGATAAATTTATTAAGAAATCTACACTTGTTTGTAGAAATACTGTCACCAAACATCGTGAAATGTCATGTTTTTTTTTTTTTTAATTTTATGGTAGCTTTACTATTTACGTTAGAAGCCTACTGCTTTTCTGACACCCTAGTGAGTTAAGATTGTGCAGCACAGAGCACACACAGTACCTGGTAGTCCATGTAGTTGCCGTAGCCCATGTGGTTGCACGCACAGGAGCACTGCTCGATGTGTTTCTGGAGGTCCATGTCGACGTCGCAGCTAGGATGGTGTTCCCAGCCGCGGGCCAGCCATCTTCCTTTGCCCTCCATGTCCGCAGCCTTCACTGTCCAGCAACCACAACAGACATAGCGCAGATTTTGTCTTCTTTAATTCTCATTTGTCTTTCGCCTCACAGTCCAAAGTCAACCACAAAACAAAATGTTTGTGTTAAAATTACCAGCCATGTTCAGTCCATCATCAACGTATTACGTCTTTACAGATAAGGAGGAAAATTTACATCAACGACTAAATTACTATAAAACATTTATGCGACGTCTACGTTAAGTGGAAACGAAACAGTCCAACACCATTTAGTATTTGAACTACGATACAATAGCTACAACATTCTTCTAATGATTTATGTGCCTAAATTTTGACACCAATTGAAAATTCTAGCAATTTAATATTTCAGCTATAGTCACAAGCAACAGTCGTTTGTTTCTTCCCGACCCAGCAATTGTATTTGAATTGGAATGAGCCGACACAGTACCGATCTGTAAATGCACAACACCAAGTATAAGTAGCACGAAATAAAAGCTCGATGTCTTTCCTTCGAATTAGTGACTGTGAACTTAGTTACTGAAAACTACAATTGAAGACGTTGTTCTGCACTCCTCATGAAGGTCTGGTTTCTCAGTAAGTTCTCCCACTGTCTCCATTTTCAGGTAATTGTTATCGTGCACCATAAGACAGAAGAAGATAAATTACCCACATTAACTGAATAGTTTTGTACCATAACAGGTTGTTTGACAGTAACTACTGAGCACGTCTGCGAGATCTGTGAACTGCTGCCAATATAAGTATAAGTAATCCACTTTTAAAATTCACTAGCTTCAATGTTGTTTCAAATGCAACAGGTTACAGGTCAAAACGGATAAGTACTCCATCCCTTCATCCAGTGAACTGTCAGTTAAACACGATTTATTATTCTGAATCAAATTATTTTCACCACATTTCCACTAGAACAATTTATCTGTATCTGATGCATTGTTTTAAATGCCACCGTGAGTCAGAAAGATCGACTTTCTTCGGCGCCGGAGGCCCCTGATCCTCCGACAGCCTGCTGCCCGCGTCGCAGCAGAGACGCGGTTGTCCCCTAGCGCCGAGGCGCGTGGCGTCGCGTCCACTCGGGCGCTGGCTAGCGGCGCCTCTGGTCTCCGCCGGCGCGGCACCCGGGCCGGACCGCGCCCGCCGACGGCGGGCGAAGAATCCCGAGCGTTCCCGAAGCGCACGCGTGCGCGCTGCCGACGTACCTCCTTATCCGAGCTCCGAGAGAAAACTCTTTTCTCTCGTCTCAATTTTTTCTCTTCTGCTGGATGATGTCCTACAGCGCGGCAGTTGAGATTGCTACGAATTGTTTGCCCACCAAAGGGAAGAGTAGCGAGCAGCTTATCTTTTACCAGAAATAGAGGTCCTTCTGTATTGAAAGATGGGAACCATGAATGGTCAGCTACATTTATATTTTGCTGACATTTACCTTTTATTCATTAAAACTGAGATGGCTGTCGTGAATTCATAACAAATGCAGAATGAATCAAATTAGATTATTCGCCATTCTATTTGCGAAGCTTTCAAACTATTTAATTTCAGTATCCTGCTGTTTCGGGCATTCTGGTGTACCCAGGTTCGATCTCCTGCTCAGTCTTCCAGATTTAGTTTACCATGGTTTCCTGAACTAAGTCCAAGTGAATGACGTAATGACTTGTTCATAAAGGCCACAGTCTGTTACTGTTACCTCAGTCCTAAAGGTAATGAACTGGACGTGAATAAGACATTAAGCATTAAATTTCTCTTTTCTTTTTTTCTTTTTTTTTAAAAAAAAAAGAAGAAAAAAAGAAGGAAAAAAAAAAACGAGGTTGGTTTAGTTGAGGATTCTACATTTGAAATTAAGTTGTTGATTTACTAAACCCTGCAGTTTGTCATACACGAGATTACTTCATGCGTTTATCACACCTAGGTACAGAATAAATATCCAGTGCTTATGCTGGTTATATGTAAAATATTTATGTTTAGATACGTAGAGAGCTCATTTTTTCTTTAAGAACTTGGGTGACGCAGCAATAATCTTTTCACGTTTGTTTAGTATTTTATTTTCAAATTTGTTTATATTTTGTCTGCAGATGACTATATTTGTATAATGCTGTTAAACGATGAATTCATCGAGACAATTCTTTAGCTAATGTCTGACTAACGTAATTTTACAAAACGTATAATCTTAGCAACTCAGTAGAAAATAAATAACGTATAATGGTCAATATTGTTTTCCGACTTTTACACCCATTGTATGAACTTTCAGTAAGTTTTTGGAAACAAGATTTTAAACATCAATATTTATTGTAAACTGTTCCTCTCGAATGTTGATAAATGTTTTCGAAAATTGTTTCTTTAGTGATGGTTTGATTACGTTTGCAGCGTTAGACGTAAAGTGCATTTTGATTCATTAAAGTAGCTAAAAAATATTGTTACTGCCACAGTAAATAATATTAGACCGGTTATTTTTAAGTGGCGATGGGAGGAAATTTCACTTTCGTATCATGCTACAAAGTTAACATTTGTGTTATTACCAAATGAAAGTGCAAATCTTTTAAACCATACATTTCATTTGAGATTGAGCAAAAACGTCGTGAAAGTATTAGAACACAAAATGAAACCATTACTTCATAACCGTAAATACGAGTGTGAATCGAAAGTGCATGTCATTGGTTCTACCATCATAGTGAAGTACCATTTTTGCACTTACGTTGTTATAAGAATTTAAATAATATTGAATTATAAGTTTTGTTAAACAACAGCTCTATAGCATCAGTAGCAATTCAGTGCAAGAAATAAAACGATGAATATCTGACCCGGAATATAGAACTGTCTTTCTTTATTTTTTTATAAAAAACGCCATTAGTGAGACGAAAGATGAATTTAGAGTTCAGCAGCTATTACGTTAAAGCAAATTTTTCTTATTACTATTTATTTGTAGTTGAAAAATGGTCTCACACCTTATGCTATATTGTCAATCACAACAATTACATCGAGCGTGGTGGGTGAACGGTTAACGTTCTGGCCTCGCATTCGGTAGGGCACGTGTATGAATCTCCGTCCAGATTTTGGTTTACCATGATTTCCCCATTTCACTGCAGGTGAATTCCGGGATGGCCAAATTCCTTCCCGTTCCTTGTCCCCAGTCCTTTCCCGCCTCTAATAACCTCGACGTCGACGAGGCGTAAAGCCAAAAGGAAAAAAACAATTTCAATACATTACAACCTCACCTACAAATTGTTTGTCCCTCTTAGATATTTAGACTTAATTTATGGGTAGCTAAACATGTTCAAATGTTTGTTGTAAGCGACCTCGTGCAGTGGTCATGGGTCAAATGGCCAGATCATATTATTATTATTATTTTAAGTGGATCTTTATGGTTCCTCGACATTGAGATCCTTAGACTCTGGTAAGGAATTGGTACAAGAAAAGGGAAGGAATTGGGAAATGCTCGTTTCAAGGAAACAGTTACCATTTAAATATAATGATTTCGTAAAACTTTGGATAACGGAAATCAGAATTTCAATAAAAATTTCGGTTTTACTAATCTACACACTGTCATTGTTGCCAGACAATATAACCGTGGTACAATACCTTGTTTCGTGATAACATAATTTGATTTTACTGTTTCAAATGTTTACTCTGCGTATTTGTTCGGTCTTTCTGCAAAGGCGCCGTTTCGTTATTGATACATGATCCAACTTGAAATGTTCTTTTGTCATCACTTCGTTTTCATATTTCACATTACATTGTTAAACTATTATTTTATATTCTCATTTTCTATTTATTTTCACTGGAAGCCATATTGAAATTTGAATTTCTGAGTTTCAAATTCTATCTCTCTCGAACAGATTTGTGCGGATGTTTCAGTGGTATATATCAACGTCCACATCTTAGTAGATTTAAATAATCTGTTTTTCGTTGTTCCGCCTCAATTACTTGTTAATCTCTAAGGTAATACTCACAGTAGGAGCTAAGTGAAGTGAATCCTAGCGGGGTGGGTGAGCGATAAAGCTCTGGTCTCGCATTCCGGATGACACGGGTTTGGATCCCCGACCGGGTTTTTCCATGGTTTCCTCACGTCACTCAAAGCGAATGCCAGGATAGTTCCCATTGCCAAACTCCTTCCCGTTCCTTGTCCCCAGTCCTTTCCCGCCTCTAATGACCTCTGCATCGGAAAGAAAATGCTGCTCAGGAAGCATGCGCTCATGATCAGTGTTACAACATACGAGAGCTATCAGACCACGATAACGCTTTTCCCATGGTTTTTTCCAGATCACTCCAGGTGAGTATCGGGATGGTTCATTCAAAATATCATGGCCAAATTCCATCCCGTTCCTTGTCGTCAGTTCTTTCCCACCTTTAATGACCACGACGTCGATGAGGCGTAAATAAATATTCCAGGCTTCGAAGTAAATTAATAATCCTCCCAGTTGGTTCCCTCACAATTCGAGAGCAACACAAACATGTCGATGAGTTTTGTATCAGAAAAATAATTTCAAACAAACATAAAATTTGTCGTGGCATTGCTCCAATTGCGATGACAGCAAATAGAAAAGTACATTTAATGTGTGAAGAAATTTGACTTTAGAACAAGGTCGATAGCTGCCTAACGTGTCTACATCTACATACTGCTGTACTGTTGAGTAGAGGCCAGACATGCTAGATTAGGTTGCCACAAGCAAATACGCATGTGATTAGCATATAGTTGCCTCCTGTAACCACCAACGGCTGGTTTCTAGTCTGGTGATGACTAATTAGCTTTCGCAGTCTGTAAAATGTAACTAACTCGCTAAATCCCTGTGCTAATTCTCATGGAAATATTTTTGGTTAAGGAATTCAGTCTCGTTTAGGTCTTATTCATTAAAACCAAGAAATAATTGGAGATAGAGAAGGGGAAAAAAATTTTCCTCGACACCTGGCCTTTCGAAAGAACTATTTTCAGATTCGTCTGAAATAAATTGATAAAACTTTTGAAATCCCAAAATCAGGCTAGCAAGTGCGTGACTCAGCTCAGCTTCTCCGAATCCAGGCCTAATGAGTCAGGTAGCCTCTTGGTAAACTCTCGTCAAGCAATATCAAGTGTTCCGTCCACTTTGGAGCCTTCCAAGAAAAGGTTTCTGATCAACACGTTGTGGGGAGTCACTAATATTTAAATGCGCACTGAACTGAATTCTGTTTACAAGTAGGAAGGTTTTGAAGACATTTCACATAGTTATTTTCCTGTCATATTAGCTGCATTGTTTTTATCCAGTCATAAATGCGTTTTAACTGATATCCCAAGTTGATACTTTCTTCTCAATTGAGTCAGATCGTGGGCATATAAAAAATTCTTTAAGTTAATAAGAAAGGATCAATTCGTAGACACTAACGTGGATTCTTAGAACTCAGTTTATAACTTATGTGAATAGTTTGTTTCTAGTGAGAGGGCAACATAACTTGTGATTCGCTATTGTTGAAAACTAATGTGACGTGATATTTTTAGACACAAATCATTACAGAATGACATTTTGACTCGGCAGTAAATGAATGTACACAATTTAAAAGAAATTAAATGGTATTCATACACTCCGTAACTTTGAGAACAGCCTTAATTAAGAATTAAGAGTCAGGACGCAATTTCTATCCCCGCTCCGATACGGTCCGATAAACCTCATTTCGGTATTCATTGGTTTCTCAAAATCACTTCAGGTGAATACCAGGCTGATCCTTCAAAAGGCTATGACAGAATTCCCTCCAGTTCCTTACCTGTAGCCATTATTTGCGGCTCTAATAATAAAGAAAAAATAATAATAAGAAATAACTTTTAGTTAGTGTCTGCCACTAATGCATTGTGAATATCCTACTCTTGTATATTGACGTCTATGATAATTTTAATGTGGCTGCTTTAGCTAAGTGACCTACACCCATTCCACCAAGTTCCACTTGACATTGATGCCAATTTTTTTAGGTGTGCCCATTGCAGAATTGTCGTCAACAAAAAATCGGTTCTTTAAAAACTATCTTATTCAATAATTAAGTTTGAATATAGGCAATAGATATTTTAGTTAATATTTAATTTAACTCTTTTTATTTACTTCTATTTCCAATGTCCATTTAATAGTGGATAGGCGTATTTATAAAACAAAATATCGAAGAATTTTGCGTGGCGATGTTAAGTACAACGAATGTCTAGTAAGAAGCAAAAGTTAATTATTTAGTTGTAACGAAAATAGAGATTGTGGTTACTAAATTTCCTTCCAAGAGCAGCCGATTCTCATCGTTACTGAGTTCCAATAAGATAAGATGGATTGAGAGTACTGGAATGACTGCGTTAAAGAACATTCATATTCACCAGCTGCGAAAGTTTTTAGAATGTTTGTTCAATATGCATCAAACTCTCAAATTTCTTTCAAAACATAAATCTATCTCACATTACCAAACAGTGCACACGCGTCATCTGTCACTATGTTCCGCTGGTAATTGGAAAATTTATCGGTTCTGCGATGGTTGGTAGCAAAGCTGCAGCTGATGAAGTATGCCACCTATTGATGGTTCCGGTGGTGACTTATGTTCACGCATCGCTGAGCACTCTGGAAAAACACCTTTTTATCTTTATCCTCTTAGTTTAGATTTGTCCTGTCTCTGTATGGGGGGCGTCATTGTTATGTCTGTTACTGCCATAGTAAATCTCGCATCTCTATCTAATGGAACAGAATAGTTCTGGTTCGCTTCAAGTCGGGTAGTTCATAGTCATTTACATCCGCTGTCGTGTTCATGTCAACTGCTTTAAACAGTTACTGCTTGTGTCATCTGTCTCAACGATGTTGACGTTTCCGCAGTGGTAAAGGGCGCTAATGACCTCGGTGTCGTAGCGCCCTAAATTAATAACAACAACAACAACAACCTAGTGGTAAAAGATACAGCAGATCTTAAACTGTGCGATATATCTTTCCTAAAAAAAAAGTGTTCCATTTCTTATACTCCTGTTTTCTCCTAACCAATTAATTATCCGAATCATAATGTCTATATAATAATAATGTTTGTTGTTTCTCCGCACTCAGTACAACTATGAGAATACCTTTCCTCCAAAATCGTTATCATCAACGATATTTCAAATTCAATTGTTTCACGTAATTTCTGGCAGTTCCAATAACTCTCATTTTTGCTAATTGTGTTTCTTAAACATTACTAGATGTATTTTAAACTGAATCTATTACTTTTTTTTAAAAAAAACTGCTTTACGTCTCTCAACAGCGAGGTCTTTAGAGACGGGAAAGGATGGGGGCAAGGAATGGGAAGGAATTCGGCCATGGCCTTTTTAAGGAAGCATCCCGGCATTTGCCTGGAGTGATTTGGGAAATCATGGAAAACCCAAATCTGGATGCCCGGACGGGGATTCGAACCGCCGTCCTCCGGAATGCGAGGCCAGAACGCTTTCCGTTACACCACCACGCTCGGTGAATCTATTACTGATAGGTTCACTGTTCCATTACAGATAGAGATAATAAGCACATATTAATTATGTTAGGTCTTCGGTGGTTACTGATAACATCCTTGTATCATATTTGTATTGTGATTTCTCCGCAAACATTTTTCTCTAAACTTTGGCAGACAGTACACAAACAAATTCATCAAAACAAAAGTTTTCATTTGATGCATCTACTCTTCATGACACTGTTTATAAATTAAAGTTAGAGGTTAATGTATTCTGATCAATTTTTTAGAATCGTACGTCACCGATTTGAAGATTATTTGCTCTGATTTCTTAGGTTTTCGCGGCTGTCTTGTTAATAATAAAACCTACTTTCCGAGAACGCCGCGTTATTTATATACATTCTACATATATTAAAAAAAACAATAGTGACAAACGCCGTGCGTCAACACTAGGCACAAGATAAAATTTTAAGACACGAGGATGCTGTGGAGATAAGACCACTGGTGGCTGTAGAAATTTGGAAAAAAAAGAAGACAGCGGTCTTGTATTCTATGAAACTTGATGCTTGTTGCTGTGTAACAAATGTAGTATCTTTGACGAATACTCCAGCATGTGAGACGAAAGCTTAGAATCCTAATAAATAACGTAATAAATCCAGATGCTATTACTTGTTATAATAATTTGTTTTAATCAAATTTGGAACAAGCTAAAATTAAAAAAAAAATCAACGTGGAAGTTTTGTGAGATGCTGGTAAAAAATCAGTTCAACGTAAAATGAAACATTGCACTCTGAGCGGAACAAATCAAACTCTGGTCAGCTAGTTCTAAACGTAGACCCATTAAGACAACATCTTAGATTCAATCTGACCAGGAAAGTCTGGAAGCCGCTGAGCCACGTCAGAACAGATCATTGTATGTGTAACTTCTGGATGTATGAACAGGAATAATAGAGAACTCTTCTTGTGACTGTGAAAACTAAACACAAGAAATCAATCACAACATCAAAGAATGCCCTCATAGAAACTTACAACGGTTCACAAACCAACAATATGGCTGCGAAATCTGGACATAAACTTACAAAATCAATAAGTATTTTCACCTCTGTATGTTTCTACTCACAATTATTGATGTTAAAATTCTATGACCTTAATTTATTTTAGTTTTCTTCTCTAAGTGTTACAATGTGTAATGTCCCTTGGGGACGGGAAGTTTATGCGTGTGAATTCCACGTTTCTTTGGCATCGGCGAGAGCCAGGTGACTCATACCTGCGCTGAAAGACCGAACGATTTATGGCAGGCCGTAAAGTTAAAACCTTTACGCATTCAATGAAATTCAAAGGACAGTATGCCGAAATGAGGATTTCCTGGTACAGTAGAAAGTTGAAACTAGAGAAACGATCCTCGGAGAAAAAGTCAGGTTGCGGAACACCTCTGTTGGGAACCAGCGAATCAAACTGTGTTACGAACTTTTAGAAACCATAAGTTTTTTATGTTGCATGAGGAGCGCCAATGGAGATAGTGGACGACCCGCCAAACGCTGCGACTCGCTGAAATTTCCCGCATCTGCTAAAACTCCGGAGCCTGCAAGTTTTCAACGGGGCGAACAAGCGGGAGGGAAGACATTCTGTTTCTGGCCAGCAAACAATCCGCACCGGCGCACCACGGGAGATTGCCGGAGAGCTGCGGGGAGCTACCTCGCCAAGTGACCTTGCGCCCAGCTAACCAACGGTAAAGAACGCCGGCGATGAATAGACACTCTTGCGTCATTCAACCCTAGGCAACGCTCTGAGATGAGAAACATGCTCTAAATTGTTCAAAAGAAACTTTTAATGTTCAGTTCTGTTCAATACACCAATCAATTTTATATTCAAAGAAAATAATAGGTGTTGTAAACCTTGCTTTCAATAACTTCCTTTCCAATGTACCAGTATATCATTTGATTAGATGAAGATATGTGTTTTTATTGGTAATTTTAAAAGTATAATTGCTTCGATAAAAAGTATCTCTGATAGAGAACACTTCCATTCTTGACGCCTACCCGGGATTGATTTTGCAAATTAACTTATTAATGAATGCATCTCATTATTTCATTCTAATTTTAATAACGTCGTAAATCTAGACATTACAAATGTTATTCGAAATTAATACAATAAATGACAAAAATGTTTCAAAATCAAAAAAAAAAAAAAAAACACCGAAGTATTAACCGTTCCATATTTTGTTGATATAGTCCAGCTTGTTTCTGGCTCCTCTCTACTTAATAACAGTACCAATCATTAGACCTGCCAAGATTACCAACACTTAAACTATACCTTATAATGAGATTAAGAATAGGGTTCTTCTACATATTACTAGAATATATTTTATATACATTGGAGCTTGTAACCGTATTTCTGATTTTAGGAAAACGTAATGTTCACACCTACAAAAAATACCTAGCACTTAAACAATTCTCAATACTCGTACTTCAAAGCCACTGCTGTTACAATAAACTTTAGCTCACTCGGCTTATTTTCTTCAAAATTACCGGGGTTTTACACATCATATGAACATCTTCAACATTTTCTTGAAATCTTTCATTACATAAAGCAATATGCTATAAAATGGAGGAACATCCTATCTCAGTACGTTAAGCGATTAAGTATGGTATGCCTACAAAATTCATGTTCCCATTTAATGGAATCTCGACGGGGTTCTGGGAAATTCCATTCTCTCTTACGCGCTTACACGTCAAGATTTTAGTAAAGTTCATTGTCCTTTAAGTGTCTGTCAGTATACGTTTTCAGTGTTTGTGGAAGTTTGCTTGCGAACGGAGATTAAAGGAGATCGGGCAACTTGTGATAACAGTAGCCGTGGTACTGTCCTAGTCTAGGGAGTTAGCCATTATCATCTGAGCCACAAGCAGTAAAATATGTACTAGGTGCTAAGAAACATGAAATGGGCCTACAATAAATTTCGAACTATCCTTGTAATAGAAGAAATAACGCAATGAAATAAAACAAATTTCTAGTTCAAAATTTCAATGCCCGTCAACGCTTTCAATCTACCGAGTCGTTTGGAATATTTTATCGCACTCGTATCTGTTAGCTGGGACTTGCACTCCACACAGCAATACAAATACATCGATACTCAGGTATCTGTCTATAATTGAGTGAATGTCAGGAAGTAGTGCGATTTCTTCTGGTCCTCATTAATTCTATTCAACATTAAAATGAGCAACTACGAGTATGGCTATGCATCTGCTTCTACTTTCTCTAACTTTAGTTAACCGGCCTTTCGATCCAACGACGAATGTCAACCATATTCCTCCTAATCAATGTTATCTCATTGTGTGTGTGTAAGTAAAGTTATATTATGGTAAGATACGATCTTTCTGATTTTATTTTGTTCCTGACTTTATAAAAATAGTAAAGAGAAGTGTGCTCCTTTCCAGAGCATGGCCACAGTGATTTCGATCTAATTTGCAATTTTATTTTTGTATAAGCATGTGCAGTATAAGGTTACGAGTTCATATAGCTACTCCTCTTACCAGGTTTAATGTATGAATTTATTCATTTTCGGTGATTTTATTTTGCCCGTAAACAAACTTTAGTAATTCAAACATTGCAATACAATGCTATTCTTCAATTTTTTTTTTAATCAATTTCGGTGACGTTCGCAGAACTAATTGTATGTAAACAACTCTTCACAAACACCGATGTTTATCTAACACTTGTTCACAAATGAAAACTAGCGTGCAAAATATTTATTTTTAAATTCCGTTTATTTACAAATTCGTGTTTGCAACACGTGTATGTGGAAACAACTTCTACCAACAACGTCATAAACATTACAAGACGGTTAGAATCAAAATGTTCCCAAATTTTGTTTTTCTATGGCCTCAGGAAATCAAGCCAGATGAATGCCATGATGTTTCCTCCAAAAGGCATCGCCGAATTCCTTCCCGTTCCTTGCTGGCGATAGTGACCTTGATTTCCACGGGTCATTAATTCCCTAAAAAAAAAAAAAAATAAGAAGAATAAACAGTTACTTGAAGTTAATGAAACAGTTCATTTATGGGTTGCAAGACTTGAAATAACTAATTTTGATTTTTTTATAACTTGTTTTTCAAACTTTTATTTTTGAAAAAAAAGGCTTTTGGCTTCTACTGCCCTTCAGCAGGTTTCACAATGTTTATATTGATTCTGCAAGTGTGCATCGATTTTTTTCTAATCTATATCAATTCTGTTCTATAAGCGTTTGTATTTATTGTTGAAACGTTTGTATTCATAATAGTGTGGACAATACAGAAAGGAAAAAAAAGATAAAAACCTTCCCGTGTAAGAGGCTAAGAAACACTGAAACTATTCTGCTTGGCCGGTGATTCTGAATTCTTTGTATAAGATTGTTTCCTTTCTTTCTTTCTTTCTGTTTTAATTGGGTTTTTTTCTTATATCTCGTCGTTATCGAGGTCATTAGAGACGGAAAAGGACTGAGGACAAGAAACAGGCCTTTCGAAGGTACCATTGAGCTATTTGCCTGAAGTGATTTGGGAAAACCGTGGAAAACCGTAATCTTCATGGCCGGACAGGGATTCGAACCCCTATCTTCTAGAATGCAAAACCACTCACCCACAATGCTTGGTATATAATTATAAGTTCTAACCACATAACAATCAATATAGCAGTAAATTATTATATCTACAACACTCAGGGAACCTTCTGGGGACCTGACGGAGCTTAGAAGCCAATATGTGACACGTGAATTGCATGTTCTGTATACGTGGGGGAAAGCAGGTGCGCTGCCACTCTAACCATCTGCCGCACTCTGAGCATTGAACAAAAGGGCTTTGCGGATAAGCGCTACAGCACCTTTTGTCCGACAGATCCGGAACAATTTGTCTGTGCCGCAAAGTCGGCCGGGCAGTCCTACGTTGTCCATTACACAAATTCGCCTTAGGCCGCGGCAAACGGATGTAGAGGCTTCCCTGCAAATGTTTGCCAGCCACTCCGCAGGCATGGAGGTAGAGAGAGAGAGAGAGAGAGAGAGGAGAACTGGAGGATGGGGGAGGAAGGCAAAGTGCTGGCAGCGCCGCGTTAATAAGGGGAACAACGTGCCAAGCGATGCCAACCTCTGCAGAATTTTCGTCGACGCCACTTGTACGGAAAGTGGACACAGTGAAAATACATACGCCCTAAGCGAACCAGCCTGCACAAATACATAAGCGCTGAGCGAACCGGCCCGCACATTTACATACGCGCTAAGCGAACCAGCCTGCACAAATAAAAACGGTCTAAGCGAACAAGCATGCACAAATACATACGCGCGAAGCGAACAGGCCTGCACAAATAGAAACGGGCTAAACGAACCAGCCTGCACAAATACAAACGCTCTAAGAGAACAAGCCTGCACAAATACAAACGGGCTAAGCGAACCAGCCTGCTCATATACATAGGCGCTAAGCGAACCAGATTGCACAAATACATACGCGCTAAGAGAACCAGCGTGCACAAATACAAACGGGCTAAGCGAACCAGCCTTCATAAATACATACGCGCTAAGCGAACCAGCCTGCACAAATACAAACGGGCGAGGGCTATTGCGGTAGCCCCATATACAGATGACTTTAATGAAGTGTTGGTTTCGTCGTTGCTGGTGCTTTGTATGCAGAGAAATAATGAAAATGGTAATATTATAACATGCGATTATTAAGAAAATAGATACACAAACAATTGCTTACAAAACAATATAAAGTGCCAATAAAAAAAGCATGGTTTTGATTATTAATTTTTATTATTATTAATTTGAATATAATGTGTAAATATAGTTAAATTCAATTTTATATATAAATTGTAATTTTCGTGAAGCTAGAAGATTATATTTGTACTGTACACTTATCGGCATGAGACCCACTCTCTTACCGACTACCAATATGTAAAAACCTTCATTAATATTTAAATCTTACATTAACTGCATTTATCAAGTTTAGAAGAATTATATAAGTATTGAATTGATATTATAAAATTAATCTACTAAGAGCATTTGTGTAGAGCATTTATTCTAAGATGCTACTTAATATTTTCTTTTTCCGGTTCCACGGTTGGCATTAAATGTTGTTTTGTGAATCATGTTCATCAGCCTCGGATTCTAAACATTTACCTACAAAGGAGCGAACGCAGTAACTCGAAAGTAACTTCCATTCATTCGTTTCATAAGTAGCGTGGTTATTGTGATCTCCTGATCTAGACGATAACACTCCAAAGCATTGTATCAGAAAGTAATCAACAAATTTTCGAAGTAATTTGTATCTATCAAGCTTCTCAGTTTGATTAATTTTTAAATTACAGTTGGATTTAACTCAGAATACATTTTTTCGTTGTTTGGGAGACTGATGTTAAGTATTCTGTACCTCGATTCTCTTTAAAACACAAAATTTTAAATTTCCTGTAAATTTGGTCCTAATCACTCCCTGAAAATTAATATAATTTTTTCTGAATTAAAAAACATTAGCCATCTACGAATACTAGCGTTATATTTTAGACCTTCCTTGTAACACTGACGTTTTCTCCAAAGGTTATAAACTGGGGTGAGGAGTAATGACTGCTACATGTCGGTAATATTTACATCTAAAAAATATGAATAAGTGCAGAATTATAAGGAAAGACAAGCGAAAAGATACAGAACTTTAAAAAGGGGGCTCTAGCATATAATGTAGGAAATGTTCTTGGTCCTCCCAGCAGGTGAGCACTTCAAGTAGACGCAACTTTTCGAAGATGAATTCGGAGATTAGCTTCAAAACGGCGCATCTACTTGTCGCTCCTCTCCATTGCGAGGCCAGAGAACTTTTTATACAGAGAAAGATTTCGGCTGCCTACTGTAGCAGTAAGATGAACCAGCAATATGAGAACACAGGCTAGAAACTGAATATATTCAAAGTTTTGAGGAGGGAGCAACAGGTCAAAACAAGTGTATGAATTGGGAGAGAAAAAAGATTAATGATACAAGGGAGTACACATTTGCAAACTCCTAACATATAGTGTTAGAGCAGCACAAAAGAGGGTAAAACTTGAAGGAAGTCTTCCTAATAAAGCCACGTAAGTTATCAGGACCACGAATCAGTTTTCATGAATGCGGGAGGATTAGCGTAAACCAGACATAGTTGTAATTATTAGAAAGATTTGAGGTTTAATATGTAAAAGTACTACGTCAGGCCAGTGAAGATAAGGTGGAAACAGCTACAACTGAAAGAGGAAAAATTTTTTTAAGAAATGTAAAAGCTAACGAAATCGCACAATGCACATTACATAATACAATAGAGATCCAACCCTAAATTCAGAACCATGCAAACTTCGATACCATCATATTTTTAAGTTGCTTGTAACAATATGCCTACTGATTGAGATTTGATTCCTATACGATTCACAATAATTTTGATTTCTTAATATATATATATATATATATATTTGCTTAACGTCTCTCTAACAGCGAGGTCTTTAGAGACCGGAAAGGATGGAGGGCAAGGAATGGGAAGGAATTCGGCCATGGCCTTTTGAAGGAAGCATCCCGGCATTTGCCTGGAGTGATTTGGGAAACCGTGGAAAACCCAAATCTGGTTGCCCGGACGGGGATTCGAACCACCGTCCTCCCGAATGCGAGGCCAGGACACTAGCCGTTACACCACCACGCTCGGTATAAAAAAAGAAACACAAGAAGTCTGTAGAATATTAAAATCATTTTTTCATGTGTTTTAAGCTTTGTCTTTTCCTATAGTTTGTTCCATCAACTATTTTCTCCGATATTAAATTATCCATTTCTACAAGCCTTAAAATGTGAGCCACCATGTTGTCTCTTCTTTCTGAAAGGCTCTGAAACACGTTCATTTCGTACGTTACCTTAATTTAGTTAACAGTAGCTAAGTCACCAAGAATTTTCATGTTCGTTTATATATACATATATATTTTTGAGGAATGACTATAATTTTAATATTTTCCTTAAACTTCATATCACTGTATAGTAGATGAATTCACATAAGAGAAATACCCTCGTTTGGTTATTATCGTTATTGAGACACTCGAAACTACGCTAAGCACATCCAATTTCGTCTACACTGAATATAAACTTATACATATAGCGGTCTTTCATTGTTTCCTGGACCTATTAAATATTAATACTGCTTTGGGGCTGTTCCTTGGTTATCTCCTTTCTGACTTTGCAGCTTTGTCAACGATTTACGCTATTCTGGTTAAAAACAGGATATAAATATTTGAAGAATCGTGACATTTTTGTTGTTACTTAGTTCCTAAACGATATGTACCCTGAGTTAGATGATTAAAAAATATTTTTTTTCTTTCTGAAATAAATATTTTTTTCTGCCTCTATATTAAGGTATTTCTTTATATGCTGAGGTTGTAATATAATTAGACCTTTCCAATCTTCGCTTATTTTCATTAAACAAATCTGCAGTAAGTTGGGAATGAATGTTTTAAAACTAAAATAACATTCCATGTTAACGACGTCGTATTAATAGGAGAGAAACAAGTATCGCTACGAATTAAAATTAGTTCTGTACAAGCGTCTAATCGTTACTAGATAGAATTAAAATTCTTTGAAGTAAGGGATTTAATTAATTTTTAACCAACAATTTGGCATGAAAGAAAAGCATAATTAAACTTCAAAGAGAAATTGAAAGGGGTGCTCTCTGAGATCCATAGAATGTGAAAGCATCCTTTTAAAATGTATGAGAAACAGAATTCACCTCAGACCCTTGACTAACTAATGATTTATGATATATATTATTCCCATAAAATAACATACAACCAGACTGTGATACAATAAATGAAATCTAATAATAATCCAAACATTATAAAAAATAGTAGCTACAACATAAGCACAACATAGTTTCCTTCCATTCACAAGTTGTTCGCACATTAAACGTGCCTTCTAAAACGAGTTTTCTGTTTCGTTAGATAATTTTGTGCTAGCTGGAAACATATTCTTCTTTGTGTTCCATAAACATAACCACGATTAATAACTAGCACTTTCTCGGTGATTTTGACTTTATGCTATTATTAAGTATACCAGTTATCCGTAATTATAATGTTATAAAATCAGAAGTACATTAACCCTTACTTCTCACAGAGCATCATGACATTAGGCAAACATTTGAAATCCACGAATTTAATTATAAGGCAACTTGAATTAGAACCAGAGTATTAAATTTGTTTTATACCGAAATAAATTCACAAAATGACTATATGAGATGAAAATACACAAGATTGTACCAAACGTTGCTTTATCACCTCAGTTACCGTGTTAAAAATAATCGCTACACTGTTACAGATTCGTTACTGTTATGAATTCATTATTGTTATTTCTCACTGTTACTCATTTCATAGGTAAAATTTTAAGCAAGCATGTTACTTTTTATAATGTTTGGGTTAGAACATATAAAAATCGGAAAATCGTAATTAAATAAGAAGAGCTAGAATACCAGAACTATTCCTATTATGTTCTCAGCATTTGTTACATAAATTACGTGTTAAATAAACGAAAATGTGACGCAAATCGAAGCAGAATATTTTTTATATTATGAACCCGTTTTATATATAGAAAACTGAGATTTAAATCCATGTAAATTCTTTACATGCAGTAAAACATTATTGAACAAATTCAATTCGTTTACTCGCTTTTGATATCACTTGAACGTGTCTAATTATTTCCTATTATTTCCCACTATAAGGTCATTTCAAATTTATATAAAAATATGTAAGTTACATGAGACCGAGCATAGCTGATGAGCGGTAACGCTATGGTCTGGCATTCGGGAGGACGTTGGTTCGAATTCCCGTCCGGTCATCCAAAATTGTTTTTTTTTATGGTTTTCTCAAATCACTCCAGTCGAAAGCCGGGATGGTGCCTTAAAAAAAAGTACGCTGTGTGAAATTGAATATATTCGTATATTACACGAAAATATAAATTTTATGATCATGATATATGACTAAACGAATGATTATTTCAAATTTACTTCAAATCAAAATTGGCTTTCACACAACAATTAATATTTTGTACTTATTTTATTACATGAGCTGTAAACGCTATTTGCAGCACGTAATTCAGGCGGGAGTCCACAGTTGTGGGTCCGAAATTCTGTTCAGTGTGGAATATATGGACAAAACGTGCTCTGGAGTCTGCACAGAGCACACAGCGGAAGTTAACATTTTGTGCAAAGTGTAACCAGCACTTCACGACCGGAATAATCAACGTATCACGGGAGGAGCGAACCGACAAATTATTGCGGCTAATTTAAAACGCAGCCGCCGGTTACATAGGTGCCTTCGTGCAGCAGTTCAGACAACTTCTGTTTAGGAAAGCGGCCGTTAGGTACTCGTGGCAAAATGTTTCGATTATCTTTGTAAGCTACACCATATTTGTAGTTAATTTGTTTTCTTGCATTTTCATGCTAATTTTCCCTTAATCATTCCATTTTATCAGCGAAATTTTTAACGCTGGCAAAGACCGCCAAGTTTATCGTAGAATTAAAAGAACACACAATTACCATAATACGGAACCCCGTTAATGTCAACTTACTTTATACATATGATTACACAGTAACACCATTTTCTATGTTATTCTTAAAGAAGAAATCTGGAAATAATGAAATCCAAAAGTTAAAATTTTATATCTAATCACACTTTATTGATCGTGCACCTTGATCACCAGATTAAATTAATCTGCTGTTCTTGCATTAAAATCAAGTAAGTTCCAAGTCTGCCTAATAAACTACTGTAAGCAGTTGATCGTATTGTGGTATGCTGCTGATAAATCACGAGAAATATACAGCCTACTTAATGTAATGAAATTTGTGATTATTGGTCACACGAATTGCGTAAATTAGCAGCTCTAACTCCTGTACCGTACACACTTGAACGGCAAGCTCTTAAGTTGTTTGTAACGATACTTCCACTGATGGAGATAGACACGGATATTGATACTGCAGAACTTCCAGCCAGTTTACTTGGGATTTGAATGTGAATGTGAGGATAGGAACAATGAGTCTGATGGATGAACGGTCGAAGCTCTGGCTACGTATTCTGCTGAACGTGGGTTCGATTCCCGTTCCATCCATCCATATTTCGGTTCTCCCTGGTTTCGTGAAATCACTCCAGACACACGCCGGGCTGGTTCCCTCAAAAGACCATTGGCCGAAATGCTTCCCGTTCATCGTCCCTACTCCTTTGTCGGCTCTATTGACTACAACATCGACGAGTCGTAAAATCTTTTTGGAAGAAAAGGTGCGAAAAAATTTTGTACAAAAAGAAACATAAATCTAATATTCAGAACATTACTAACGAGATAAACATGGAAGAATTGAACAGTACACACACACAGGCAAAAAGATGCACAGATGCACCATCGACTAAAAAGCGAATCAATTTTCTGGTGTCTTGTGTTTTCAGATATTTGGGTATGATGTTTCGTCAATAAAGGGAATGAACTGCAGAGAAAACCACTAACCAGAGTACACCAAATATTTAATTGAGATGACGTACTTTGGAATATGTGAGGAAAAGATAAGATTATCACACGGTACGGCACTTGGTAGAAGGGCGTGATGGAAAAAAATAAAACGATTTACGGGAGCAGTTAAATATAAATACGCAAAGAGAAAGAAGCTGCGTACTATTTAAATTATAATTAAATGATTTAACTATGTGTCGTCAATTTGTGGAGGTTGCCAGTGTCACACAAGCTCCAGTTCTGCACTCTTGATGGTATTAATCAGTCGCTGCAGTAAGACATATGTTTCTGTTTAATGCGTTGTCCTTACATTTATTTCTCCACTGCAGTGTTTTCCGCACAGTCAATTCTCTTAATCCACTATCACGTGAAGCTCAACACTTTAATTGCGTTGTTACCCATCCACGTAACAATGTCGCCATACGAAAATACAACTTCACGTGGAACGATTATTCCTCGTTTGTTCATACTGGGTTCTTCGATGTTAATAGGAAACAGTGAAATATTGAGACAGTGAAAACACGCTGTCCACAATCCAATAATTATGTGGCTATAAGCGAACGAAGTTTTTCTCGTAGTTGTGTATTTAGGAATATTTCCCGGGAAACCAACCGAGTAATATTACTATTTACACATAATATTTCAGTCACATAAAACTCCGTCGCCATCCTCAGGTGTAGTCGTAAGACATGAAGTTGACTTCAAGTAGTGTTACTCGGAGTCAATAGACGTATTACTCTGATGATTTCCTGGGAAACATTCATAAATTATGTGGCCGCTAAACAGCACTGTGTACTTAGAGCTAACATGATATTAAAGGTAAATCACTCATCAATAATAATCACGCTGAATGCCAGAAGTAGTGGGATAGGAAGCTGCAAATATCCACATGTCGGTTGCAAATCAAAACAGACACATAAATGTGTCGTGCAGTATTGGGGCTTTCATTTATATTATAATGTGAAAATGTTTGCGATGAGATTATGGTCGCACGATATGAATTAACAGATTTTTAACGCGGAATGGTGGTTCGAGCTAGATGCATTCGGCATTCCATTTCGGAAATTGTTGGTGAAATCATCATTTATCGATCCATAGAGTCAAGAGTGTGCCGGGAATATCTAATTTCCGGCATTTCCTTGCACCATTGACAACGCAGTGGGCGACCACACCTTCTTAATAACTGAGACCAAGGACGTCTGTATGGAGGTGTTTATTTTAACAGACACGCAACACTGTCGAAGAACGGCAACACGTAATGTGGGACGTACGACAGGCGTTTCCGTACTCTGAAGGGATACAGCAGCACAAGGCCGAAGCGAGGGCCTGTGTTAACATGACGTCATTCACTGCAGCACTTCTCCTGGTTTCGTTGATATATGATAAGAAATAGGTTGCGTTGTTAGCTGAGTTGGTAAAAGATGTTGGTAGAGTTCGAGGGTGTCAAAGACCAAAGACCCCACGGGGTACTGTGTAAGCTGCTGCTGCCGTTCTACTGTAGACTGTGTTCTCGTGGCATGATCTGGAACCTCTGGTCAAACTAAATCGACCATTGACAGGAAATGGGAGACTATTTCCAACGATTCATGGCTTTCATGTTTCAAAATAACGATGGGTTTTCCCAGGGCGACAATGTCACCGGGGCAAAATCGTTCACGAAAACGAGTGTTTTGAAGTACGATATGGGAAGTTCCAGAGAGTAATTTGGCCACCTAAATCGCCAGAAATGAATCAAATTGAACATATCCGGGAGATGATGGTAAGGTCTATTCGTACACTACGTCTTACACCAACAACGCTTTCGCAATTATCGATGGTAGTAGAGGAAGCATGGCTAAATATTTCTTCAGGGAGATTTCTGACTTCTTGATCAGTCAATGCCCCATCTGATTGCTGGACTTCGCCAGGCAAAAGGGGATCACGATCCCATGACTTTTACGTTCAAACTATTACCACAATTTCTACATGGTTTAGTCATTCTTCAAGGTAACAATGTATATACCACATTATTATTATAAATACCAGATTAAAGAGAGCGTAGTTCGGTTAGACTGTCAGAACACCTTTACCTTGAAATTGCTGACGGTTCTAAATACTAATGGACGAAAACATTAGTACAAATGTATAACAGCGAAATCAGAAAATTACCAGAATAATGAGACGATTTATGCCTTCCCGAAAGATAAGAGATACAGCAACTTATGCGAGGTAACCGATAAATACTTCGGGCCCACACGGAATAGATAATGGTAACCTTGCAGTTAATTTATTTGCGTTTCAGGAAAGGGCTATTCCACAGTAGTAAAATAACTCTATTCGTCTGTGCAACAGGCGATGCTCATTTTGCTTCTTAAATCTGTAACATCATACACATGGATAAACGATTGATAAGTCTTTGCAATATTGATATTCGATTCAGATTCTCCATTCTTTACACCTCTATTGTGGTTTAAATAAACACGGTAGCACTCTTTACGTCAGTCGGATTAAACGAGTCCCATTGAGTACACAGCAGCTGACAGTTGACAACAAAAGTTGTGAACGTTTTATTACGTGACGTGAGCATTTTTGTCAGGGTTACACAATACGACATTTCAAATTCTGCTGCCAAAACATGTCACTTTCCGGGTTGCGAATGGACGTCGAAGTATTAATAAAAATAAAATCAACTCTGAAGAACGTTTTTAAATCAATGAGTGCCCACTCTGGTGGAGGACATCTGTCCTTTTAATAAATACCACGTAGATAACAGGAGAAGGGTAACGCATTTTGCTATTACGAACCTATAAGAGAATGTCTTCTGCTTTATTGAAATAACAGCTTAAGAATGTATGAGGGATATACCAAGATAGACAATCATAACACGAGTAATTTTTTTCATTTTATGAAATCGCTAAAATTTTGTCAGTAAATAATGAGAATAAAAACAAATCAGCGAGCAGCTGTCGAAACTCTTGATTTGATTATATGTTATTTTCAGATTTGTCGTATACCTTTTGGCCGATCTTCTGTTCTCTAAATACTGCAGTTCCTTTACTTCCTGTTTCAATATTCCCAGTAATCTTATATTATTCTCTTAACGCTGAGCGACTTCTATGGAAATAATTTAAGCAAGTTCGCATAACTATCGGAAACTAAAATAACTACGTATGCTTGATAATTACTTCACACCAAAATTTAGAGAAAAGTTACTTTTAGTGTACTAATTTATTTGGATGTTCTAGTTTAGCGTCATCTCCACTGAAATCTGACTTCGAAAAGGAATATTTTTTGAAAATATTCAAAGCATAAAAATTACTAGAAACATTTTCACAGAGTCGTTCAGCAAATCAGACTTACCTAAAGTAAAGTTGACAGATGTTATCATTTTTGAATATGTATTTAACCATCCAGAATATTTACGCAAGAACAAAGCAGCTAGATGTTTCAATGGATGATGGTAAATAAACAGTATAGTTCGTACCATCAATTCTATAAAGAATAATGAACATAAGAATAAAATTGAAGGTGGAGGAGATAGTGAAGCCAAATTAAGTTTGAGCAAAATGTGGGTAGAAAATGAGAAATTCAGTTTCTACGTTTATTATTTGAAACACTAATCATTCACCATACTTTCGTTATGAAAGTTTTTTTAAACGCTGTGATAGCTAGAACATGTAATAATATTATTTATAGCTTTTGCAAAAGGAAATAATACATATCAAATCATGGCCTACGGACTTCTAATGTCTATATATCTGCTTTTACATTATTTCCAGAAACTCAAAGAGACTAAAGGACGGTAGAATATAATTTGTAAAAAAAAAAAAAAAAAAAACACTAGAAATCAACTTTGTGGGATACAGATCTCAAACGACACTTCATCCTTTTCCGTGATGCCTAAAAGAAATTTATGAATTATATTTTTGTATTAATTAATTTCTATGTTTATGTATTTCTTTCGGAAATTAAAAGTTCCAAATATGAATCGCATCGTTTTTGTAACTGAAGATTAAACATTTGTCAGACAGAGAAGCAGAAAAAACAGAATCTCTAAGACTTATAAAATAATGTTGACAGTTAAACGAATAAATGAACTGGTTTATGAAATTATGGATTATTGAATGGATATGTCGGAAAAATTTACAATATAAAGATTTGTACCTATATTAAATCAAATATATTTATTTATCTACTTTATAATTTCATAAGCTCACTCACTCACTTACCTCGATAGCTATTGGCTGGGGAACGGTGTCACGTGTCAGCCTTCGCTAGCAAAACAGCCACCAGAGATACCATTAGAAGAAATCTGTGCTTATTTCCACAATTTAATAGCTAAGCAATTGCTACCAAATTAATTGCCATAATACATTCATTAAGTTTCCTTTTCGTAGCGTTTCATAGTTAAAAAATATTAATAAATTTGGCGGCTGAAAAAACGTGAATCTGCTTTTCAGTAACATATTGCTAATGAAAGTAACTTATAAAAACTTTTTAAAAATTAAATAGCTCGTGGTCTCTGCTGTAACCACTAATGCCAATTGTCATTCCGTCTTTGGTTAAATTTCAATATAATTAAAACTTTCACTAATGTTGTTGCTTGTCCTAAGCTTATGCATTACGGTTTATTTGCCTTTAAGGTATTATACTGACCACTTTCGTTAGTTTTCTTTGTTCTTGCTCGCTGCACGTGAGTTATTAGATTATTTTAAGTGGACATCAGACCAAATGTGTTACCTTATCAACTATTCTTGCAATTGATTTCTTCTGAGTTGCTCAACTGTTTAATAATATGGAATGTGTATTAAGTTCTCTGGCCGTTACAGATACTATGACCAATGATTACATTATGAGTATCTACCCAGTCTCAATAAAAAAATAAATAATAACGTGATGCTCCAAAGCAAACATGAATTTTTTAAATTTTGCAGACTGAACTTTGAGGGTCAAATACAAGTCAAGTTTGTATTTAAGCAATTATACGATTGCGCTATCGTCCCTGTTCGTGTTTAATACCTACCTCTATTAATTCTTCTGAAATATTCAAGCTCAATAGATTTTATTCACCCTGAAACACAGGTCAACTTGATATTTGCTCAAATCAGGTCAACCTGTCATAATTTTTCATTCTAAAAATTGGAACTATTATATACCCGTGACGATAAGCAAAAAAACTGTCACAGGCTTACACTACTTATTAATAATTTGACATGAGAATAATTTCACTTATTTTTCGCCAGATTGGTTTTCTAGTTTAGTCAGCACACGAGAGAATGTTACCGCCATGCAAGCTAATCCGACCCGAACTTGGGCAGGTATCAGGGCGGACAACACACAACGCCGACAGATGATGATAACATATTACATTCCATCGGAGCCTGAATACAAATAATAACCTCAGAATTTTGACGTGGGAGGGTCAGAGGGATTTTGAGTATCGAAGAAAAGACTGAAGCTGCAGGGACACAAATGAAAGTCAAGCGAGGGCCAGCAATTTTGCTGGGAGAGGTGTACTGACGTGCACTTGCAATATATCAAACTGTAAAGAGAAATCGATACCGTTCCGAATAACAGCAAATCTGGTTCCAACGTCATCTCGGAATATTCTGAACATTGATTTGGTGGGACAATCGGAGGAGTCAATCAAACAATAGCATGCATGTGGGAGAGATCGTGAGCAAACAATACGATTAAAAAGAGAATCCTAAACTTCTTCTTACGTCTCTCTGCTTCTCCTGTGCCTGGGGGAGTACGCCCTCATGGCCTTAGCCACAATCTACGTATTCCACCATTGGGGGAGTACAAACAACGCACGTACAATATCACCATGAATCTGAAGGAACGTTTCAGCAAACAGTCGCCAAAATCAAACACGCCATCGGAGAAAAAAGTTCAATACTCAGGTGATTCGGCTAGAAAGCAGGACAACCCTGCCTACGGTAAACCAAGGGAACCAGCCCAACACTCAGTGCACTACATGTATCCAGGCAGTCAACCATCACTTGCTGTCTACCAGGAGCCTGTAGAGAAATCCGAAGAATCTCTTGCAATATCAGAATCAGATGAGCCGGAGGTGCCGGAAAAGAACTTCTCGACCACCGTGGCCTTCCTGGAAGGAAGCAGCCAACAACTTAAGGTGGAGAATGAACGTTCTACGGCCGCAACACCCACCAGCACCAAGCCTTGCATTTGCGAGAAACCTGCTCCAAATACACAGAAAGTAGTGACATTTTCGCCGGGACAATCGACCGGAGCACTACATATTTATTGGCCATTCTCACATTCTTCACGGAAGCCGGCAGAAACGACAACAAAACAAATTAGATTTGCTTAAAATACCACATGCAATAGCTCATGAGCCAGCTATACCCTTTCATGACATTGAGTAGATATTCGCGACGACTGGACGTTCTAGCAGCAATTTACTGCCAATGGAGTCATTGTTCTGTAATGATTTTTAGTGTGTAATGTTTTTGTTTTAAATTCAACTTCTGTTTGGAATAAATTTTCAAGTATTTCAAATAATGAAGGTGTATATTAGTCGTATTCAATTTTGATAGTGGTAAACGCCTGTTTGTTTTCAAAACTTCAAATTAAAAATCCATTATATTTTAGTTAAACTGTTAACGAAAGAGCCTCATTCGAAATACGAAGAGGAATGTCTCAAATTTCGAAAGCAAAGTGATTTTACTCAGGCAAAAAGTAAGGTAAGTGTTACCTCTAAAGGAATCGGATAATAGATAGAGTAGATGACACACTGAAATGACGCCTAAAATGACTGTAATGTCGCATTATAGCAAAATATCTTCTTCGAGAAACCAGAAAAGTTGTAACATAATATTTATTTCTATTTATGTCTAAAATTTAGAAAGAAAATGGAAAGCTTTTATTTATATACTAGCATTTGCCCGCTGCTTCACGCGCGCGTGCCTTGGCAGGTGTAGAAATTATTTACCGATTTTATTCTCTTATCAGACATTAACGTGGAAAGGCATGAACTGTTAATGTATTCTGAATAGTTTCGTTTTGTTTCGGTTAATACGTTAGGTTCGGTTTTCATACTGATGTCAGAGAGTTGTTTTATTCGTATTTTAACATGATGCAATTGATTCAATAGTAGAAAAGGTTCCTGAAAAATTAACAGTAGTAATTCGTGGTTGTAATTATTGTGCGAAGTATAAACATTTATTGTTTAGAAAGGCTTTCACGGTTCAAACGACGTTCTTTCTTCTGTGCGCTTTCAGAAGCTATGGATTTAGCGTATAGAACCCAGTTATAGGTCAATCGCTTTTCTCGGTGCAGGTTACTTTCATTTGCTCTAGCTATTTCATCTAGTTCTCTTTGACGTTGCAGACGATGTTGTCGGTCTATTTCACTCTCATTTAGCCGAATATTATTTCTGAAAGCAATATTTAACTCAGCTAAAACATAATATTTTTAAATGCTGA
Organism: Vandiemenella viatica; assembly: GCA_031002005.1. Lineage (NCBI taxonomy): Eukaryota > Metazoa > Arthropoda > Insecta > Orthoptera > Morabidae > Vandiemenella > Vandiemenella viatica. Next base: position 103,962,722 of record CM061920.1, on the reverse strand, counting down.
TATGGAGGATTCCACGTTAACCGTGGTACCGAAAATTTAAATGGATATATAACAGTTGTAACGTTAAGAAAGCTGATATTATAATCATTATGTGTAATTTTTTTTGGCGATTTTATGTGTAAACTTTGCCTGGGATTATATAGCTACGTATAAGCTTTGTTAAGGATGTATCTGTGGATTTAATGAAAAATATTCTTTCCATGATACTTAACTAAAAAAAGTTTATTTTTAAATGTGGATACCGAGGATTGCAACATAACCACGGTGCCATAAATTTATGTAAATATAGCAGTAATCTACGACTTAGTCCTCTTGGAAGTGTGCTGAAATATAAAAATTCGTTACCAATAATCACAGCATCTCAATTTTTTCTGATTTATTTATCTTTTGTTGTTTGGATATTGGTTTTATTTTATGTTGATACACCATCAATTATTCCTGCTTTAAAATAGAAATTTACGTGAATTGGAGCTACTCTTGATTTCAAATCGTCGTATCATTACTGTCATTATTTCAGTCAGATCCAAAAATGTCGAGATGTGATCATGGTACAGTTTATGTAGTAACGTGCATGTAACTGAAACAATTATTTCTGAGTGGCAACATTATCGCAAGTTGTGAATCGCTTGAAATGCAACCTGACAGCTGATATGATGCTTTGTTATAGGCCTAAGAGACGATGCCTGCAGCTTTATAATCTACGCGGTGTAGCATTAGGATATGAAACATTTTTAATTTAAGTTTCTTTCAATATAGCCGTATTTTCTATGTAATTATTTTAGTCGCATGTAAGTACCTGGCGAAACAACCGCCTGGACCAGATGACAATTGACTCGTTTTGTTTAGCATCAGGCACAACGGGTTTAGTTTTAAAATTTACGCGGTGTAGAATAGAATTTTAGGATGCCTAGTTATATTTGAAATAAAAATTCGTTACCAATAATCACAGCATCTCAATTTTTTCTGATTTATTTATTTTTTGTTGTTTGGATATTGGTTTTTATTTTATGTTGATACGCCATCAATTATTCCTGCTTTAAAATAGAAATTTACGTGAATTGGAGTTAATCTTGGTTTCAAACCGTCGTATCATTATTGTCATTATTTCAGTCAGATATAATTAATTCAAAAATGTCAAAATGGATCACGGTACAGTATATGTACTAATGTGCATGTAACTCAAGCAATTATTTCTGAGTGGCAAAATTATCGCAAGTTGTAAATCGATTGAAATGCTACCTGGACAGTGATGACAGCTGATATGCTTTGTTATAGGCCAAAGGAACGATTCTTTTAGCTTTATAATTTACGCGGTGTAGCATTAGGATCTGAAATTTTTTTTATTTGAGTTTCTTTCAATATATCCGTATTTTCTATGTAATTATTTCAGTCGCATGTACCTGAATTTTCGGATGCCTAGTTATATTTGCACGTTATAGCCACGAGACATATTAATCGAATAAAGTACTTCCAAATATGTGCAATTCCGCACAAGTCATTATGAAAGAAGTATGTTTTATTACTTGCTGATATTTATAATAGCTGTTTTTCAGACATCGCTCTTCGAGAAAAAACTGAATTTCGTATTGTGGCTGTATTGTACAGAATTCACGTAGCAATTTTGTTCCAGAGACAAACTGTATAACAGTCTACCAGAGACAATACGTCTTCAATATTTGTAATACAACTTTTTCGTAATTCAACAGACCTGTTACGATTCAAGTAAATGCTGATTATACTTGATTCACGTATTCTTTTTATTTTGAAGTACTGCGGTCCAGAAAAATGAATCGCAGAAGTAAAAAAAAAAAGAAGGAAATCCTAAGGTCTCTTTATGAAAGGAGTGACCGTCTGAATGTGTATAATTATCTGTGGTCTACAGTTTCACATTTCTGAAGTTTTTTACTGACTTCCTATGGTACATATTAGTCGTTAGCTACTTCTGCAGATGATGATCAGCAACATTAGCTTTAAAAATTTGGAAACACCATGCAAATTGATGCGGTAGTTTTTGCGTTTTAGAGATCAATCCTCACTACAAACGCAGCTTGCTTACAGATTTATAATAGTATAGATATACAACCTTCAGAGTTTGAGGAGCTTTTCTTTTTGCAATGAAATCTACCTACCTACTTCTCAGCTTCAAGAAATTGTTGAATTGAGATAAATTATTTTTTGAAATACCATTACATCGGAGCGTGTGATATTTAAATAATGAGAGAGCTAAAACTGTAAAGGTTCCGAGAAAAGTATACCAAAAGCGTTCTCAAATACATTCGAAATTAATCATTAGTCGATAAGGCAGTAACTGCCAAAGTCTAAGGAGCAATGACTCTGTTTGCTAATTAAATATGAGATATAAAACCATATGCTACTGTTAATCTAAACAATATGGACTGCAAACAAATTGACTTTCAATACTGCTTGTTACAATAATTTATTTATACTGGAATAAAAATCAAATATGTGTAGTAATATCCAAAAAAATACTTAAATTGCAGGGAGAATACGGTAAAACTAAAAACGCATTCGAGATCACCATATAATTTTTTTACAAAAATACAGTTGCAGGTGGGAAAGGGAATTATTATGTTTATGTATAAAGTAAGGTACTAGGAGGGTAATTACTAAGTTACTGGGTCCTTCCGGAGACCTACTGAAAAACTGTACTTCTTGTATTTCGATGTTCTAATAAAATTAAAGATTACTTTGGTAATCGTATTTAAAACACTGACGTTGTTCTCCTTGCATCCTTTGGCGGGCTGACAACGGCAAGATATATTTTAACAGTAAAAAGAATGGGGCAATGTGCGTACCTTAGGAGCTCTCATTTTCAAACAGCAATATTACCATTCGTCTTTACAACAGACGGCATGACTTATTTAAGTTTTTTTTAAAACGGTTTAAATTGCTTTAGCGAGCTCATGTGCAACTTCATGCCGCTGAAAGTAGTTTCACATTTATCACGAACAATGCGGTTTGGACCAATATTAAAACTAACCCAATGCGATATGATATAAGTTCTTAAGATTTTAATTTAATTTCCCTATGCTTTAATTGACCACATGTTATTGATTTCATTATTTCAGCCGCATGAAAGTAGTTTGAAATGTTTCGTCATATGAACGACAACTTAGATATGTACAGTACAGTACAAAATCAAAGTTATGAGAGTTGTTTAGTGACAATTCTGTTTATCTAACCAACTGCGATGAAACGAATTGCCAGAATACTTCGTTCAATCCGTCATTTTTGACCGGTTTTGAAGCAATTTAAAAGATAAGATAACGAAAACTTCCGGATGAACTTACGTGCAATGCGCTTATGTTCGATATCAGCATAGAGGACGGATATGAAAGAGGACTGGTTACGCGTGTGGCATTCATCGATCTCACAGCGGCGTATGATACAGTCAACCACAAAATGTTGTTAAGTAAGGTATACTCCACCAAAAAAGACTACCGTCTAAAACAAGGCATCCAGTCCATACGGGAAAAAAAGGTTTTACGTCACCCTCCACAATAAGTAGAGTCGCTGGACAACTCAAAAGAATGGCCTCCCTCAGGGTAGCGTGCTGACCCGGCTCTTGTACAACATATATACAAATGAGAAACTATCATTCCTGGAACGATTTTTTTTTATTTGTGGCTTTACGCCTCGTGGACGTCGGGGTCATTAGAGGCGGGTCTTGGAACAAGAGCATTCATTTATGCTGATGATACAGCAATTGCAACTCAAGGCACAACCTCTGAGGCGGTGGCGATAAAGCTGACAACTGCTCTTGACGATATGGCCAAGTATTATGATGCTAATTACTTGAAACCCAACCCTGAAAAAAAAACGCAGGTCTGTGCATTCCACCTGAGAAACAGAGAAGCCAAAGGAAGTTGAACATAACTGGAGGGGACAACTATTTATTGCGATACTCCAAAATATCTGAGAGTAAAGCTTGAACGCTCTCTTACAGTCAAAGCACTCTGTGAGGATCTGAAACTCAAAGTATCCACCAGGAACAACATTATCCAAAAACTGACAAGTACCTCCTGGGGAGCACAGACAAATATGCTTCGTGCCGGTACATCTGCCCTGGCACTCAGTTCCTAAGCAGCAGAATACTCAGCACCAGTTTGGCAAAACTCTGCACATGCTAGAAAGGTCGATATAGCTTCGAATGATATTCGTCGCATTGTAACAGGTCACCTGAAAACAACTCCTGTCAACAAAATATATCAAATCATGGGTATTGCACCAGCAGACATTCGAAGGAAAACAGCTGCAGAGATGGAGAACAGGAAACAGACCCCAGAACCCTTTATTTGGACACGAACCTCAACCTGCAAGGCTAAAGTCAAGAAAGAGCTTCTTACAGTCAATTATAACCATAACATCTTCACCTGGAGCTCGCAGTGGCGAAATTCGTTGCCTGAAGGGCACTGGAGGAATCTCAATGAGGCACCGGTCGCGGGGTGTAATCAGCCATATGCTATTTGGAAGGCACTAAATAGATTATGAACTGAAGTGTCCCGATGCAAATCAAACATAAAAAAATGGGGTTACACTACTGAAAACGAATTTTGTGAATGTGGTGAGCTGCAGGACCCAGAACACCTTCTGGTTACAGGAATCTACATGAAACCTGAACTATCGACGACCTTTTTAGGGCAAATGAGAAGGCCATCAGGACTGCGGAATTCTGGTCACATTCCATTTAATTGTGTACTATAGTCCATAAGCCTGATATTAATTGATTAATTTTATTCGTTTTGTTTCAAGATGTAATGTTATGTCCTGTACACGAGAAATAAATAAATAAATAACTGTCTGGTATTGAAAAAAAAAAAAAAAAAAACTGTCATGTTACTTCTATTTTGGAACTTTGGTTACTTCTATTCCAGTACGAATTCTCCTTCCTATTATTCCGATTGTTTTAATTAGGAGATCTTTAGAATTTTTCTCCATAGGTCATTAAAAATTGTTCACGAGAAGAAAGAGCAAGCTGCATAATCTTCTGAGTAAGTTTAACTATCGAGAAGTTGATCTGTAATGATTGAATAAACAATTATGTCATCGCAATATTCTCTCACGAAATGGACTAGTCCTGCATTTAGTTTTACGAAAATTAAACTTTCATACTTAAAAAAAAAAATGTTTTGTTCTCATGGTGATACTATAGCATCGCTATGCCAGGGTTTTATAACTCATACAAAATCATTTAGATTTCAATACTTGTAATTATTTTAAAATCGTATTAGCTAGTACTGACATACCAGAGCAATGTAGCTCTCTGATTTATAGTGGGTTTTGGGATTGTTTATATACAAGGCGTATATATAGTAGTCCTGGAGTCCTGGTATTATTTCTTAAAATGTGGCATTTATGTCGGACCCTATTTATCCCGGCATGCATTATAACTGTAGTCATGCAGATTCTGAATTTGTCCTGTGTCTTGGATATTCTAATGGGGTGATGGTGTGATTTGTGAAGGATTCAGTCAATTTTTCATTGACGTAGTGTCTCAATTTTGAATGATTAAGACAAGTAGAAAATCCAACAGGAAACGACAGGAACAAAGTTAATACGTTTATAATCGTACACCACTTGAACCCATAAATTGTATAATAAACACTCTACGGCGCAGATAAGTAATATAATAAAGTCAGTGATTATATGTCAACTCATCATAGTGTAACACCAAGAAGTAAACAGATAGATGTAGGACTGTAAAGAAATTGAAATGTAAAAGGTCATACAATGTAAACTGTTGTGTATAGAAGTAATGCAAATCATGTATATTTAAAACTGTAAACGAAATGAAACGTAAATTGTTAAACTATGTAAATAGAACTGTAAAGTAATGAAATGTGAATTGTCATAAAACGCAAAGAACTTGGCTGTGTGTCTGATAATTTTTTTTTTTTTTTTTTTTTTTTTTTTTTTTTTTTTTTTTTTATTTAGCACACATTTTTTACAGCCTAGTATCTAGAAACTAAAATAGGCCTTAATTTAACACAACAGTTTTACATTTGATATTTCAACAGATAATTTCACAATGAATTATTTCAGTTTTTGTTATGTATGGCTTTGGCAATATCTGTACAGTCTTTTCTTGTTGGCACGATACATACAATTGTTTCGCTGTTAACATATATTACAACTTTCTAAACTTGCTGCATTTTGTCATAATTGATTTATTATAGTTTTCTAGTTTTGTGTGGTGTCTGCAGTTTCCTGTCCACTTTATGGTTAGAATTTTTAATATTTCACTATGTCACTTCGTACGTCTACCACTACTACTATTACTAAACTATTACTACTATCTACTACTCTACCATCTAAGAAAGCATTTTCCAGCATTGGTATCGGTGCGGTAATCCGAATTCCAAATCTCCCGGAATAGCGCACGTTCTCAGTCTCTCTGGCAGCCAGAGTGACCGAGAAGGCCGCCCATCGGGAGACTGGCCACCTCCAACACTGGTTGTGAGAACTAATTTTCAATGATATATATCTAATTGCAGAAGTAAGGAGTCTTTAATATCCGCCTAGTAGGTTGTTCGTTTCACAGGTGAACTAGATTAGTTTAACATCTACTGCCGGTATTTGTTATTTTCAATATTTGAACAAATTCCTATTTTAAGATTATTGGCTACATAATTTACAACTTTTACTCTTAACTAACTATTAACATTTTTACATATTTTAAGAGATAACAATGTTTTACTTCAGAAGCGGCTCGAGACTGCAACTATTATCTATTATTTGTGTTATTGCAATGTCAGACCACATTTTATGCATCGGACTATAGTTCATGTGAGCACTAGTAAAGAACTTATACATTCACTATAAACTTTTATACGTGTTGCTTCAGCAAGTTCTTGTTTGTAGGTAGAATCTCCAGTGGTGTTGCTGCGAAACGGTCCATTTAAAGTCTTTAATATGGTTTAAGCACTCCTCTCCGCAGATCAGCTGGTTGCGTTTTCAGCACGATATATGACTCGCTGATCGAGCGCTTAGACACGCATTCGCTTGTGGCTGCTCTCGGGTGTTACTCTGTGACGTCATAGTCGGCTTGACTTGGCCTTCCTCTTGCTGTCGCTAAACTTTGCATGAATCTCTCCTTTTGCAGTTTGGATATATTTTGCGTCACTTCGTCTAGTTTGCGCCAAAGTTGCTCATTTTTTAGTATGTCTTCCGTTTTCATGTTTCTTAGTTCATGAAATCCTTCGTTTCTGGCTTCTGCCATTTGTGTGCAATCCCAGACGATGTGTTCGGGTGTACCCTCTTCCCCGCACTCACACAAGCTTGTGTCTTTTAGTCCTCTTTTATGTAGTAGGCTGGGATATGGCCCGTGTCCAGTGATGTAATGAACAAGTCCGGTTGACGGATCCAGGTGACGAAGGTTTAATCTCTCTTGAATTGTTGGCCAAATATTGTAGGTTCTCCTGCCAGTCGTACTACGCGACCACTGTTGTTGCCATTCTTCCATCAAGACTGTTTTTATCTCCCGTGCTTCTGTAACCGGTCTTCCTAAAATTTGTTCTACTTTTTCGGCGTCACCGGTTCGTAGCCAATAGTGTGCCCCTCTCTTTCTAACTTCTAGGTCAAGTGGCCAAACGCCCAACGCAACCAGCAGAGAGTCGGTCGCTGTTGTGCTATATGCACCACTTAATCTTATCAGTATGCTTCTTTGTACGCTTCTTAGTGCCTGGCGAGGTTTAACTTGTCGTAACTTATGCGCCCAACTGCTAGCAGCATATCCCACAATCGAGGATAATATACTGTCGTGATACCTCCTTATTATGGACGTTGGAAGATGAAATCTTCTTTGCCCAATACTGATCAGTTTGTTCATCACTATTTTGGCACGACTGCACACCTCCGTTATATGGTCAGTAAAATTTAGTCGCTCGTCTAGCGTGACTCCCAGGTATTTACAAGTTCTAACTCTTTTTATGGAGACGTCGTTAACTTTTATTATTGGATTTCGCTTGGGGCGGCCACTGAGAACCATGAATTGAGTCTTGTGAGGTGCAAGGGTTAATTTCACTTTGGAGCACCAGTTTTGTAAATGTCTTAATGCCATTCTGCTTCTAGCCTCTACTTCGTCCCTTGTTCCGCCTTGTATCAGCAGTAGAAGGTCATCCGCGAAGGCAACAAGCCCCAGGAGTCCTTCTTGCCCAATCATGCTTTCTATGGCCATTTCGAATGTTACGTCCCAGAACACTGGTCCACACACCGATCCTTGCGGACAGCCTTTAGTTAATTTTTTCTCTATTTTCACTCGTGGACATCTCAGTTTGGCAAATCGGTTTTTACAGTAGTCGCGGAACGTTCCATAGAGGTTACTAGGAATTCCTATTTCTCGCAGGCGGCTAAAAAGAGCCGGCCACCATAAGTTATCGAATGCTCCAGCAATGTCGACGGCGATAGCTATTACATACTTGCTATTACTACTTTTCACTAGATGCACGGCCTTATTTATGGCATCGTCGGTCGACCTACCCGCTCTGAAACCAAACTGATGTACACTCATACCATACTTTTTCCTGTGTTCCTGTAGTTTCCATACTAAAATTTTTTCCTGCACTTTTCCAAGCACATTTAGTAGACAGATCGGCCGATAGGATTTAGGATTTAATGGATCCTTGTCGTTCCCCTTCTTTAGGATCACCACTTCACTCTGCTTCCAGATATTTGGAACCCTGCCTTGCTGAAGGCATTTATTAAACAGTATGCAGAGTGGTGAAGCCAACTGGACCACTAATGCCTGGAGCACTTCAGCAGCGATTCCGTCCGGTCCAGGTGTCTTTTTCCGCGACATGGCGTTAATCGCTTTAATTACTTCGTCTGGTGTCACATCATCCGCTAAAGTAGCTGAGGTATAAATTTCATTGTGACCTTTACGGAGATTTTCTTGCTCTAAACTTTCACCTACTGCCTCATCGTCGGGTAATAGTACTTTTAACAGTTCCTCAGCTGTTGCGCTCCAATTGGCCGTCATGGTCCCGTCTGCCCTTCTTACGCTTCCGTGACGGATTTTTATTTTTTCTCTTGTTTGTTATTACTATCCCATGTTTATTATACATAAGGGTTTTTTCAATCCCTTTTGCTGTTTTAACTGGCTTATCCATAATCTATTCGGCTGATCATACGCTGAAGGAGCATCTGATAGGTTAGACACTCCTTCCCTTTCTTTTTGCACGTTTTACCTCTCTTCGCACATGGGATGCATACAGGAGCAATGTTTTTCTTTTCGCATTGGTCTTTCTTGTGTCCAGTCACACCGCAGTGGCCGCATGTTGAGTCAGCTTGCTGACAGTGCTTGCTGACATGACCCCAATCACAGCACCTTACACAGTTCGGTACTGTAATGTAATCCTTAGCCGTCACAGCTGAAAATTCAATGAATATTTTTTTCTGTTCCAACAACATAGTTCTAACTTTTCCACTAACTTCCACTACATGATGGACGGTAGCCTTATTTCTCGGACCTGTTTTAAATCTTGGTTTGAAACCTTCTACGAAATCAGTTCTGACTACTTTGTCTTCAAAATTTTGCTCATAAACAATATCTCTCAATTTCTCTGTATCGATGGAGACTGGTATATCATATAGAATAACTAACGGCTTCCGCTTCCTGGGTAATTCGCATCTCATGTCAGTATTAAGTGTCTGGTTATCGAGAATTTTCTTTGCATCCTGCGCGGTATTTGTCTCAACAATTACAGCTTGCTTTGTTGTCCTGACTCTGTTTATTTTTATTTTATCTTTCTGCGGCCTTAGTATCGTAGTGACCTTCTCCGCTACTTGTTTGGGCGTCTCCCCTTTTTTAGAAGAAATGAACACTGCACAAGTCGCTGTTGGGGTTATCATACTTTTTGGTGTGTGCCTTCCACCAGTAGCTGCGACAGCAGCATAGCTATGTGTGGGCTGCACACCCCCGTTTTCCTTAATTTGTCTTAGTCTATTATTTTCGTTGATTAACTCCTTCAGTCTTCCCTCCATATGAGATACAGCGACTGCCCAGGACGCAAACTTATCCTTTAGCTCTCTTAGTTTTTGCTCTGATAATTTTTGGCCCTGGATCTCATTTAGGTATTTAACTAGCTCCTCGTACCTCTCTCCAAATGCAAAAGGAATTGCATTTGGAACGCAGTCACTAGTATCGCTTGTCGTATTCATTCCGTTACTGAGCTCCATCTGCGACTCCTAATATGTGGGTTCATCACAAACTAAATCCATTTTGTTAACCTGCAGGTCAATTCTCAAGGCCGAAGCCTCGCTGGATCTATCTCACAATATAGCAATTTTTCACAGTACCTGTACAATGCTGAAGCTGCAATGGCAGGCGTATCCGGACACTGGTAGAAACACAGAATCCACAAAACCCAAAACCAACACTGCAACAACACTACATACACTGCTAAGTCGGAGCGCACAGCACGACACGTCCGCTCACTCCGAGCGTCAACAAGCAAGTCATATAAGTCTGATAAGGCCGAAAGTCATTAATATAAATAAATTTTAAAAAAAATTGCGGTGTACAAGTGTCTTTGGCACGTACGTACATCCCAGGCGTCGGCTGTATTTGAAGTTATTATTCTGAGTTTCTTGCAGCGTTATTCTCTACGACCCGAGTACTTCGTTAATGGGACATCGGGGAAACTCGTCTGAAAACCGAATAGAGAATTTGGGCCGACCGGACACCAGTGACGAAATTAGATTGGAAATTGTCATTTACCTTTATTCTATTGCGGAATTGAGGAATTTTGGATTGAGGAAATGTAATTTCTGACTATATCATAGGGTTTAAGGATGTATTTAGCAGTTACCGACTGTGGTGGGTGAGCAGATAACGCGCTGGTCTCGCATTCAGAAGGATGGCAGTTCGAATCCCCGTCCGGGCATCCAGATTTGTGTTTTCCATGGTTTCCCCAAATTACTCCAGGCAAATGCCGGATGCTTCCTTCAAAAAGCCATGGCCGAATTCCTTGCAGTTCCTTGATCCGTATCCCGCCCGGCCTCTAATGACCTCGACGTCGACGAGGCATAAAGCCATAACTGAAAGGAAAAAAAATAGCAGATCTTACAATCATTACGATAACACACGATAACTTTGCAGTGTTTGGCAAATTAATGCCGAAAACAGACAGAGTTACGAACGAAGCTGTGATAATTCAATTTTGCGCTGTTGTTGAATAACCCAAATTACATTTATTTAGGTGAGTATACTGAGACCAGTCGAACGAATGTAGTCAATCAACAGGATGCAAGAAGTAGGCGACGAATATCCGAGTACCGTATTTGAACGATTGCACAAGAGGTTTACTTTACAGCTGGGCAAATATTTTTTTATCCGGATTTATTACAGCTGTGTGGAGCGCGTTAATCTGAAACGAGTATAAAAACCATGTTTACTGTATATTAGCTGTAATCGTATCAGTGAAAGCCAAATCGCAAATACACAACAGTGTATAGGTATGATCCAAAACATCTGAAACAAATGAAGCACCAAGATAAACGTAAGATGACAATAAATGTATCTTCGACTGATTCCGGTTGAAGCTGTCTATTGTCGGTCGATCTTTGAAACTGTCTAACGACTCATTTCGGGTATTTATTAATTGTTTGCGCTGGCTACAATTGAATCTAAATGGCTCGTAGCCAGGTGCAAATGGCAGTTCGAGAACGTACGAGATGAATATACGTAACAGCACTTTTTAAAGAAAGTTGCTAGACACAGTCAGAAGCACACTGCACTGATCCGTGCCGCTAGGCAATAATTTTTTTTTATTTTATCCATGGTAAATGGACTTTTGAAAGTCTGTAACTGTTTAGAAATATAAGGTGAGCAAATAATTATCCTGCAACACAGTTACTTTTTAATAAATTGTTTATTTATTAATTTATGGCGTGACGCGTTTCAAGATCTGAATCTCATTTTCAAACGCCGTTTTTATTTTTATTTTTACATTCTTGATGTGACGAGTGCCCGTGTAAGTTTCTGCTGGATGATAGTAGGTTTTATTTTGTGTTTCATTTTGTGCAGACTTCTTCAAAAACACGAAACACAGAAAGTCACACGTGCACTTTGTCACTATGTTTACATACAGATAAAGCAAATTACTTACGTGGAATTTGCAGCACAAATTCAAGATGATTTACAATTTTCATCTGTGCTTAATTTCTTCCCAGTTACTTCGAAAAATCTACATAAGTCCGTTCTATAATCATTATTTCTAACTACAGCTGTTAAACATGATATACCAAAGATCGCAATGAAATGAAGCTAGCTCCTCAACAAGTTGCAACCTGATTTAAATTAAAATTAAATGAAAAGGGTGCTATACAATTACTAAACACCTTAGTGAGAAAAAAAAAGAATTAGCAGTTTAGTCGTAAGCAATTGCAGGAATCATAAGCAATTTACTGTGAATAAAAATATAACGACAAAATATTTATCTCACCAAAAACGGCACATTAAATACAAAACAATAATGGTACGAAAAAAATTTGCATTTATGGCAGTATTACAATACTACAGTATGTTCTGAACTGACATAGAAACACAAAAATCATATTATAGCTCCGCTATCTGATCGAATATCTACAGATTTATAAGATATTATCAATGGAATTGGTTCACCGAAGGTCGTTAAATGAGACAATGTCATTCAGAGCAAATAGTCCTGAAGTTTAATGATAACCGCATTGTTCATCATAGCGTGACGTCATCAACAAAAGGGTTTTCACATCAAGTATCTGATTTTACGAAATCTTCCTCATGTTTACGAACACTTAGAAAACAAGCAAATTGCACTTAAGTTAAATACGTTCTGGTGGCCACTTTTTATCTCCCGGCTTATCAGCAACCTCTGCCTGGCTTGTTGAGTCCAGTACCAAGGGTCATCGATCGGTCTTCCTTCCTTCCTTCCTCGGTGACGTTAACTGGCTCATGTCTCCCAATCTGTAATATCACTCTACCAACCGCTGTTTTGTCTTTCATCTCGATCGATTCAGTTTTCCGGGGTGTGTCACTAAACATTCAAAATTAGTTTACTGTTGCAAGAACAAATTTCTAATTGGCTAAATCATTGAGTCCGCACTCTCACGATATCGCTGTACAGCTCGTTGGAAGAATGTCCCACCACTTGTCTTTTTTCGTATTAATTACGAATATTTGTCCTATCCATAGTTCTGTTTTACTTGTGAAAGTCAATAGTTTTGTTTTTCTAACAGAAACTGTTCGTAGCAGATAATGTAGATTCGCCCCTATTCTCAGTTTTTGGGAACAGAAAAGCCACCCATTCTAGTCTTCTCCACTGTGTAGGACCGCCCGGCGAACAGACATGTTTTGGCAATCTAACTACCTGCCATACTCTCGCCAGTGAAGTCCTTATTTAATAGCAGTCGCTCAACACAAAGTGAGCTGAGGTTCCCGTCACTAACTCACTCCCTGACACTAACCTCCGATCGTACTTATATTTCAAACCTTTCTACAGCGACAATTTTGCTGCCAGTCTTTCATTACTACATTTGTATACACAATTAAAATAAAACTTATTGTTAGTAAAAGGTATAGTTAATAGATACAATATACCCCTATATTACTATTATATACGACGCGATTTGTTACACGGTAACCACTATCAATGTTTGCCGGAGACCGCGGAACAGAGTAAACTTTACACACTTATCGGAAAAGAATTTTCTACTTTAACCGAAAAAACTACGGCTGGACAATGCTGAATCACTTGTAACAAGAATATTAACCGCAGACAAGTCTTGAGCAAATGGGCCGAAACATATGGAGGATAAACAAAGTAAAAGTAAAGTGTATTACCGTTTTACTAATTACATTTATTATTATTAGGCTTTTACGGCCTCATTGGACCACTTTAGTCATTTTCTGGTTGTCTGCTTAGTCACGAGCATGCACCGTTCTTTCCAAATTTCCAAGTATCTTTTCATTCGTTGTGATCTTCTTTGTCTTTCCTCATCTGTAAATACCCTCTTCATTGTGTATCGTTTGTCTAGTTTTGGTTTAAATATTATTTTTTCGTCTTTCAGTTTTTTTTAGTTTTCTGTTTTGTTTCCTAGATCATTCAGGGTTATTTCTAATTCTTCCATATCTTCTCTAACTTCCATAATCCATCCTTCCTGTTGCTTCAGCTTCCAAAGTTTTTCTATTATTCTTCTTATTAATCTGGTTTCTGGTGTCCTCATGATGTGACCAAGGAAAGAAATCCTCTTCCTGCGTATAGTATCTGTGATGGGCTCCCGTTCCCTGTACACCACCTCGTTTGGCACTATCCTCCATTGTCCCTCTTTCTAATATTTTTTTTATTTACACATGTTCTTGCTATTCTTCTCTCCACTTTTAAAATTTTGTAAATTCTGTTTTTCTGAGTGACTTTAAATAGAGTTTCGCTTCCGTATGTTACTTCTGGCTGAACCATCGTCTTGTAGTGTTTTAATTTTGTTTTGATTGATAGACATTTTTTGTTGTATGTAGACCGCGTTAGTTTTTGAGCTTTTATCATTTTGTTAGCTCTCCGTTTGCCAGGCAGGTTTTTCATTCAAGTTATATGTTATAAATTCGCCCAGATATTTAAATTGTTCCACTATTTTTTTATGTTATCTACAGTTATGTTGGATTATTACTAGAGGCTCTGTTACTATAATTTCACTCTTTTAAGAAGATATTTTGAGTCCTAATTTCTGTGTTATATTTTGTAAACTAATTATTTGATTACTGGCTTCTTGTATGTTATTAGCTAGTAACGCTATATATATGTATTATTCAGGCGAGAGCTACTCTCGTGCTCTGAAGACTTCATATACAGATTGTGTATTATATTGATTTCACTATAAAATCATTCTGTAAAAAATCTTTACAAAAAAAATCAGCAACAAGTAATTTTTAAAACTAGTTTATTGTTCGCTTTGCGAAATTTTATTCATGTGGAATATACAAATCAAACGCAGAAACAATCGGGAGAATAAATATAAAAAAATTGGTGACGTGAGGAATCAAATATATGCTATCCATACCTAAATGCAATTCATGAACAAAGACATTTAAAAAGAAAGTCTGGTTGGAGAGCAGTTGTATTAGGGCATGGCACTCAACATGCAGGCTCAAATTCCCGTCATATCATCCAAAGTTTGGTTTCTATGGTTTCCTGAGATCACTCCAGGCGAATGTCGAGTTGTTTCCGACATAAAGGTTATTATTCCCCTCCCGCCTTATATGTCCTCGATGTCGAATAGTCTTAAAGCCAAGAAGATCAATTCTGACAGCCCTGAAATCAAGTACAGCACAGATAAATGTGTCTATTAATGTTTCCTTCGGAAGACTGAAAAATTTAAAGAGTTTTTGTCACTGCAGCCCCGTATTATACAGGTGCAGCTGAAAACCAAATAAATAAATTGTTTTCACTGGAAGAACTGTTCCAAGTAAAGAATACAATAGCTAGTTAACTATATTTAACATAGATATCGTTGGTGAAATGTATGAAGACATAAAACATATATTAATTATTTAACATAAATACAATTTTTAAATTATGTCTTAAAATTCGTGTAAGTGACCAGAGTGTAAAGCGGTTAATGTTACATTAAGCACCACAACCAACTGCAAACAGTTGATTGTCCAAACCTTTTGATTTTTACGAACGTCGAATGTCTCGTAATTAGAAGAAAATGTCTAAACAACATTCCTGTTAACTGAGTACAGACAATGCTCTTGCCTACAATACATTTAAAAGCTTTTATTAGATTTATTTAGCAGGGAAACTCAGATGGTAAATGATTAAGAAATTTATACTGAGTTAGCACTTGAAATTGCACCAAGTTTTCGAGACAGAAGAATAAAATTCTCCGGTGGGGCGTGAAATCCGCTCACGGCTCGAGGTCCACTTATACGACGGGTAGCGGTGGTGAGGGATGCGTTCAGGAGAGCAGGTGGAAGGGACGCAGGCTATGAGGAGGAGTCGCAGGAAGACCGTTACCAGTGAGAAATTACGCCTTGTCTGCGAGGCGGTATAACATCTTTAAAATATGGCACCACCACAAGCCTTCGGTGAGAGGGGACCGGCGGTTGGTAATTCTGTCAACGCTTCGGTGCTGAGAAATCTGCTGGAGACACTTTCAAAATTAAGTCTGCGGTCCTTGAATTATGTCGCAGCATCCACTCGGAATTCGTTGAACAACTACATTAGCTCACAGTGGCATAACGCTATCATTTCAGTGTGCTATTTCACCAAGTTGATTCTTATCGACCAACAGATAATTGATTTTAAGTGCATGTTATAAGCCTACTGTAGTGATCTGAAAGGTCTAAAATAAATATTAAGTCAAACATGTGATAATTTCTCTGTATTTCAAAGGAAAGAATGAGACTTTTGGTTAGTATTGATAATTATGAATGTTTTCCAGAATCGTCTGCACCATTGAATATTTTACTTAATGAGCGCTATACATATTCCGCATTGGGTATTGTGGTTGTGACACAAAATACAGGGTGAGCGGCTTGTTTTAATACACATTGCAGGGATATATTTATATATATATACGCAATGTACCGAAATCGCTTGCTTCCCAGCTGACATTGTTACAACAGGAATCGACTTCATTTGTCTTTTTATCATTTCATAGTCAAACCACATACAAGAATATGTGTCACTTAAATTTTTAAGTGTTTGAAGCTTGCAGTGTCTTCGCGATTCATCACGTTAGTAAAAAAATCTGTCATTGTAAAAAAAAAGGTATCAATTAATTACGTTCTTCAAATAATGTTATACAAACTTAATTGATTTAATTATTCATTTTTTTTTAAATCTCCTGCTGCAGTGTTTCTGCGTCAATTTGCTAACAATAACTTTTATTTCGTTCAAACCGAGTGTGGGGTGAACGGTAAGGGCTGGTTCCGCCATTCGAGAGGACATGGGTTCGAAACTCCGACCGGCCACCGAGATTCCGGTTTTCCATAGTTTTCAAAAATCACTCCAGGCCGATACCGGGACAATTCCTTCACAATCCTTGTTCCCAAAGTTCTTCCGGCTATAATCGACGAGTAGTAAAGCATTAAGAAGGAGATGAAAAAAAATCCCTCAATCTTATCTTTGCAACGTGTTCTCATTAATTGATAAATGTTCAGACTATGCATATTTTTCGACGTTGAATGAGAATCTTCATACAGATTTGGATTTTTTATTTGAAAGATGAAACCGATATCATTTTAAGCGATAATAGTGTGATCAAGAAGCCATTGGTGTGTACCACAGTATATTCCTCTTCGGCGGAAATAATTTTGGTTTGTAAGCACTTCTCTCACGCGGCAATCGTGCGTCGAGGCAACAAAACAAGTATCTCTTACTTTGTCGACAGTTTCGTATTGTGAGTGAAATAGTGAAAAAAAGAATTAATAAAAGGTGTAAACAATCCCAGTGGCACATATTCTCTCTCTAATAGCGCCACGAATACAATTCTTAATAACCTTTCATAATCATACACCATTCTTACTGTATATATTTATGTCCTTTATCTGTCAATAACAGTATGTATACACAATTAATTAATTTTGGAGAACTGTTTCCTTGAGTTTGCATTTCACGGATTTTTACTTTAATCTTCCAGTTTTTCAGGTAAATTGTTCAGTAGACTACTCGATAATTTATACATCTACAGCTCTCTGAGAAATAAAATTTTCTCATTTCATTATAATAAACTCGTCCTCTCCGGGAATCGCAATTTGTGTATCAAAGTCCGTCCAGTGTCCATCGTCAGTATTGCCTCTTACTCTCCCAGTAATTATTTCACCGCATCACTGCATTGTCCATAACACGGAATCCTAACCCAGCTTCTTATTCTTATCATTACTTATTGTATTCTGCGGTCATTTCCATGAACAAATCTAGTTTCCTGACGCTGCATCTCCTTCAGCTCCTATATTTTACAGTAATAATAAGGATCCCAAGTAGTTATAAGTCGGGTGTTCTATAACGACCAAAGGATGCCGCCGCCACCTCCAGGGCCATTACCTATCAGCCGTCTGCCTTTTAATTAAAATTTCTGTCAGCCAGATGATAAACGGCCTATTATCTGCGAGAATTAATGGCTGCCTTTTAATTAAAATTTCTGTCAGCCGGATAATAAACGGCCTTTTACCTGTCAGCCGGCCTATTACCTGCTGCATTTAATGGTTGTCGTTTATGTAGATTGCTTTACCCTCAGCCGGCTGGCTGCCCACTGCCTTTTAATGAAAATTTCTGTCAGCCGGATAATAAACGAATCTATAACCTACCTGCATAGATTGCTTTAACCCCCCCGCCGGCGGGCCGTTCTAGGATCCGGTTATGCTAATTAGCCTTCACCCGGCTGGCGGGCCGCCCGGATCTTACCCCTCCACCGGACCCAGGTGTACGCCGACCGCTTGATAAACTACCTGCCTGCCGCTTTCTCATCAGTCTGCAGCTATGCCTCGTCTAGTGTTGTTGTTCTCGTCAGTGTATCAGCTCAACGCTGGTGACTCAAAACGTTTGACGATAGGGTTATCGTCTACGCATGAGTTTGAATCTGTTGTGGTTCTCGAAAAAGTGGGACATAGTAAAGTTTTACTAACATATGAAGAATGGAACGTCCTTATCTAGGTATTAGACGAAGTGTCCGATTTATTCAACACCGGCACCGACAACGTCTCACTCGGCTAGCACATCGACTCCTACCGAACGATTGCCGGGGTGAAAACTGTATGTTTTTACCCTAATGATGATCCTACTAGTGGCATCTTCTTCGGCAATTCGACATAGAGGAACCTCATCAACGCACTGCCGGCAGTGACCGGCGCCTTAACCATCAAGCAGAAGTGGGGCTACCTGGTTGCAAGAGTTTGTGAACATCTTAGCTAATAAAGTGATGCGAGACTATCATATGGCTATAGTGCAAAAGTTAATTGATAAGCATATTAATAATTTTCATGTAGCTCAAGTGACATACAGTTCATCATTGGAGTATATGCTACTAAGACTTATTGTGTATAAAAATTTCCTAGTATCTGACGATGTCAAAAATAGTGTAAACACAGCTAGCACGAATCAGTACTTGTTCTTGTTTTACATTTGCAAGTATCCCTTCATAGTCTCCACAAAAACCTAAAAGCATAATCAATGGTACCCATACATCAAAGTGTCCATCCCCAAGATGGCGTGGACTCCATCCTGTATTGTTCAGCATCCCAATTTGTTGAGGATCGCCAGAAATTAGCGTCTTTATTGTGGTTGTGATGCCAACGTTTCTATTTCGGTCAATTTCATGTCCATTAAGTTCTAGACGAATTTCCTCAAACTGGAATGCAATAGCATTGGTTGTGAGAAGTGAATTTGTTGCTACAGTTCCATCTTCTTTGACGAATCTACCTTCAATATGCAGGTAACTTTCGCCCGGCACTGTATATGTATCTTGGTTCTGAATAGGTATCCGAATCTCGTCATTGTTATTAAATGTGGATGGCGTATGTGGTTGATGTTGTAAAATAACTTTATTAATATAATATGTTCTTTGAAATATAAGTTCTGATGACGAGAGCTCAGTTCACAAACACCACTTATTTTCTTTATGCTTTGACCATGTTTGAAAGCTATCGGAACTTCATAAAACAAAGGAAATTATTCAGGGGTAAATTTTAAGAACGGTCGCCTGGTTTGGTGGGGAAGGAAATGATTTATCAAAGTTACTTACTGCTCAACACACTCCAAGTATATTGTAATAGAACACAATTTTGGGTGCTCAGAGAAAATATCAGTTGCATAAAAAGGGAGGGGGGATTTATAATTAAATCCTGAAAATTGAAAAATACATATAATAATGATGTTATAAGGGGATCTAATAGGTTACTAACTAGAACCATGAATTTCAGACACAAAATAAAACCTCATTTATTGAGTCTTATGGCCTTACAAGGTCGGGTAGTAATTAACGTTACGTTAAACACAATTAGATCAGCAAAAACAAGCAATACCCGACGTTTACAATTCGCCGGAGTAAGCAAACAAAACTGAATGAAATATCTCAAACAAGTAATAAAAAAAAACAGCAAAGTTAACATTGAAATAATATGGCAACACAGGCCATCAAATTGAAGCTAACATTTTACTGTACAAAGGAAATTCCCAGGGGGCGCCGTATAAAGTGAATGAAAAGCATCAAAATTGAAATAACAAACAGCAAGATGCTTAAAAAAAAATTGAATTGAAATATAAATCCAGCTAGCTCAGAATTTAAGTGGCGGGAGCAGAGTCTTAACCCAGGCGTCGCTTAAGGGCACATAAGTCTGTTAAAAATCCACTGGATAGTGACCGTCGTTTCTGGTACATTACCATAGTATCATCGCCGTGATGGTGAGCGACAAACACAATGCCACTGCAGCAATGGAAGCTAAATAAGCGGCTACGACCGCGTTATTAGCATAACTTCCGAATAATGGCAAGCACGCCACTCAACATCTCGCTTTTCCAAAGCAAGAAATGATCAACCACAATGATCATCAGAAAGCGTGCCGGCTAGCACGTCTGTTCACCAGCTCGTCTTGGACCCAAGTCACGTCTGCTCATCAGCTCGTCTTGGACAGAAGTGTTCTCAAAAATGGCTCCTTCCTCTTCCTCGGCTAGTTGCTCGCCACATGCAAAAGAACTCCACGGAATTAGTATTGTAGCCCCCAATAAATGTTCAGGATTGGCTAGCTACACATTTCCGTCGTCACGTGTTTAATATCACGCGTCGCATTCGCTGACTCCTTCGCGCGTTTCCTACTTGGCCTTCGGGATAGCGGCAAGGTGGGGTAGTTCGTTGACCGAATTCCAACGGGACTCAAGCCGGGCTGGCCCGGCGTCACTTG
>CM061920.1:103918871-103940829 GCA_031002005.1 Vandiemenella viatica | reverse complement strand
TCGAGTTCGAATGAGGAAAGAAGCTCATAAACACAATGTGTAAACAGTGCCTATGCTGTCCATTCAGGCTTGATAATTTCTGCTTGGTGCAGATAAGTCCAGTCGAAGTATTGAGCTAACTGAATCTGGTTATTGCCGAAGCTTGTTTCTACTTTATTTCCTATTTTTCATTTTAATTGCACCACACGTTTTAAATCATACTGTTTGGCCACGAGTAATCACGTTTCCATCATCTGCATAACTAAAAACATTTGTTTTTCAACACAATATAGATAATACATAACGATCAGATCAATTAAAGAAACACACACACATGCCAACGCCCTAACTTACACTGTCTGTTTCTTTGTCTATCAGTCTGAACCCTTAAACTTCGATATAATAATCCCCTCGCATAACAAGCGGAGTGAACAAAGAGTTTCCACTATATATTACGGCGATAAAAACGCCACCATCTTCCAACGAAGTAGGGAAACACTTGTTCACTCAGCTTGACACCCGAGAGAATTGTATTTATGGCCAACGTCGGGGAATAATTCGTTCTTTAATATTTGTGATTGCGAACGACTTTAATTATTTATAACCTTAATTTAGTTTTAATTTTTGAAAAACATGGGATGGGAAAAAATAGTAAAGATCTTATTGGCAGACCGAAGAAAAATTTTCTTGGCATAATCTCCTCACGTTCGTAGCGACGCGTTCTAAGTTTCTATTCACAGAACTTAGTTTTGTTGCGATGAAAAACTTTTACGGAAGCAGAAGGATGTAATCAGTTTTGATATGGCCTATGTAAAATGAATTCTGTTAAACTCAGGGAAGTTATCAACCACAATGCGAAACATCATCTTGACCACATACAATGAAATATCACTGAAAATGAGTCCTAGAAATGTTTGAAAAGAATCATCCGCAGCAATTACGGAAGTCAAATAATAGCTTCCTATCAGTGAGAAAACTTTTTTAAACAGGTGATAATGTAGCTTTTTATCATTACTCAGCTTATAGACGTTATAATATTACTCGCAGCCAGACCCTCTGCTTTAAATGGAAAGCAAGTTCCGAGTGGTCAAATGCTCTGCGTAAAGTTACAATTTCCTCCTTCAACTATAACAGCTATTCTACAAACCAACTGCAGAGAATAACAGCGCTAAACTATAAAAATTTGGAACAGTTTGCAGTGAAGCTCTTGATCGCAGGGTCTCCTTTTCAGCTGACTCATAATTTTCAATATTCGAAATATTAAATTATTTCAGATCCTTACGTAAAATTCGTCCTCATTCATCGCTGTTGTATTTTAGTATTTTGACACTATTTTTTGGTTCAACAGCTTCAGTAATTCGATAAATTACTGGAGACCGTTACTCAGACTTAATGAAACTTGAGATCCACGTATAACCGTTTCTTCTTTGGGAAGGTATTTTGGGGTTGTTGTGTTACCGAACTTGTTGGGTGAGTGGTTAACGCTCGAGACTGGAATTCGGAAATTCGCATGTTGGATCACCGGTCCGATTGTCCTGACTTCGGTTTTCCTTGGTTTTCCGAAGTTACTCCAAGCGAATGCCGCGACGTGTTTCCCGATTTACCATGGTTGCGATAATTGGCGTTACTTTCCCCAGCGTTCTCCGTGCCCTAATGACCTTGAAATCGACTAGTAGTAAAGCCCTAACCAATTAAAAACATTGTTACGTCTTCACAGTATTGAACTCCATCCTTCTATAGCTGTGATGACAGCAAATTAGTTGATACATAGATTAGATTGGTGAACATAAATCAATAATTTTCTTTCAGTAATAAGCGTGCTACAGGAGACAGTTAAGATCACAGTAACAGATCACCATTAACTGATTTAAGCGATTTGACGGAAATTGTTAGATTTTTATGATCAAGAAGTTTATCCGTTCTGACTATAACTTTGCTCTTAACGTCACTTACTTAGTTGTATACAACAATGACAGTAGAACAATTTCTTCTGATAGGATGCCTGAATAGCATTTTGAATCAGTAACTGCTACGAAAACTAGTTTTATCGTATCGAAACTTTGGCTTGCCTTTCTATCTAAGTTAAAAGTAAGCCTTGGAAGCTGTACTTCTTTTCATGAAATCATTGAAATTTTTACCAGTTCTGTTGGCACTGACATTTTGGATGTCCACTTTCAAGTATATTTGTCAGTAATTTTGTGTATGTCACGGTCAACAAAATCCATGTTTTGGATTTCAGAGGATTAACGAAATAATTTCAGGCTAACAGTGGACTAGTTCATACTTGAATACCGTGGCCGGATTCCTTTACAATCCTTGGTAAATAATCTTTTCCGTGACATTTAAAAAATATAACATTCATTTAAAGACTGAATTGGTAAAAAATAAACCAAGAAAGCATTTGTGTAAGTTTATCGATACGTGCAGCCTCTCCATTATTTTAGCTTCTCAGTTGGTGTATGTTGTGATTTTAGTGATCCACAGTACATTAAACACAAGAAGAACGTAACAGTTCATGAAAATCACTTATGTCCGAGGCTGGAATCGAACCGTCTGCTCCAGGAACTACCCGAGCGCTAACCACCATTCTTCCGGGTCGGCACCCGCGATGCCTACAGTAGCAGCGGATGAGTCCTACCAAGACCGCAGCAGAGGGGTCAACTACTGTTATACACATATTGGCCAGCATTACGTTTCCTTGTTCCCAGTTTCCTGTGTATTCCTCGAAACTATATGTCTCATAAACAACAGTTACAAAATATAGAAACAATCGTTCATTGTCATTCATTATTGATTAGTATCAGCTTCTAAAATTTTCGCACTTGTTAAACTTCTGGTTGTATTCTGGGTTACCAGTTGACTGGTAACAATTTCACCCCTCAAATCAGTGCAGGTTCTTTACGGACTACTGTCGGAAGAGTTCACCATAGTATTAACATCAGAATGGAGTGAAAAGTTGGCCTACTATAATAACTTCAAGTAGCAAAAAGCGTATAAATCGCGAAATAAACTAATGATTTCAAACGTGTCCGCTAGCAATCGCAGCAGTTCGTTAATTACCAAATGTTTTAAATCCACGTCCTTGGATACTTACCAATAACGTTTTCGGTAAGAACATCAAACCAACGTTTCACCTGTCGTTTGAGTTTTAACAGCACCACCCACAGAATATTGCTATAGCTAAAAAGGCGTATTAGATTTTTGTTCTTTGCCTGTTTATGAAACACCACTAAAACCACAAAGGTGACAACAATTTGTGAAATTGTGCCTTCAACTACTGACCCCTCATCATGTTTTGTTTTTGTTTTGAAAAGAGTGTTCATTTCGCCTTAAGCAGCTTTCGTTATTAATGGTAGGTGAAAATTAGTTTTTTTTTACGCTAAAATACTGTCAACTCAGAATGCGTTGACGACATCTCATGTCACCGACAACAGTCATTTAGTTATAATTTTTTCCGTATGTTTCTAAAATAATTTTAAATGTGGTAGTAAGGGAACAACATGTCTTCATAGCACACCGCAAAATTAACTAACTTCAAAAATCTGCAATTATTTGTCAACGCACTCACCTAAAACTATCTTTACATGGCAAATATTGATTTTATCATTAATAGTCAGTTATTTTAAGTGAAAGATGATCGGTATAACGTCTTCCTTTCTTTTGACGCTAGCGTTTCTTCAAAATTAACTTTTTGTTTGAAAATGTTAACTTTTAATGTTCTGTATGGACACGTAATTTCTCTTGAATGTTTTAAAAAACTAAAATGAAGTGCTTTCAATGTCTGCACAACTCTTTTATTAACGAAATACAATCCATATTTTCGTTTCTATAACGAATATGTTAAAATATGTCACGTTTTTTTGTGAGGTGGGTGAGTCTCAATTTTGGATATTAACATGAATGTACCACCTACCGGGTATAGTACTGTCTTGGTAGATGTGTATAATGGGTTGAATAAGTCCCAGGATGAAATGTAGCGATGTGCAATTCAGGTCGTTCGGATTAATATGAGCATGGTAGTACCTGTCGAGTACCAGCGTCGCTTCGCCAGCACTCAGTACGTGAATAACAGACCGATCCTACTGTCCGGCTCGAGCTTACGACTAGTCTCGATCCCCTGTACTGTATTTCCGACATTTGGCCGGCAGAGGTCGAGCTGGAAGCGACAAACCGAGGGAGTCTCAACAGCGTTTGCACGACTCTAGTACCGACCCACTGTTTCCAGTTGTGGTATAGTAAGACCACAATGATGATTTTTTTTAACTTTACTGTACCTGGTTAACGCTAAAATATAATGTCAATACAGCTACTCCTAGATTACGATTCGCAGCCGCTGATCAATATTTATTTCGTAAACAAATTACGCGACAAATATTCAAACAACCATGAATTTCTCTCAAAGATATTGCGTTATATGTATTCCGATGCACAGAATATTTTAATTTCAGTTACCAAAATAAAAATTTCCAATCTTTGGCTAAACTTGACGCATCTCACAACTTACACTGCAGTTTTCGTATTTTGTTGTTGGTGATGAGGTATGTATAGAGTGGCAAAACCGCCTCTGTATTGAGTGCCCAACCAAACTCGGTAATCCTGACCAGTTTTACGGGGAATCTAAACCATGAAAAACTATTTCACATGCACAAATCAATCTTATACAAAGGTAAAGAACGAATAAGACGTGTTTGAATATTTCAGCTGAGACCACAACTCGAACGGTATACACGCTGACTCCAATTAGACACATTACCACCCAGCCAGCAGCCCTTACAAATTCGTCAGACACAGCTTTGACTACTCACTGTTGTCACGCTTCTTTAGAGTCCACTATGTATGCGTCATTAATAAAATGTGTAACAATCGCAGACTGTAATTTCCAATAGCCAAGATATCGTGTCAGTTTATCGACTGACATAATTCTGTGGTAATATGGATAAGGTTTAACCAATCATATTCGTTAGCTCAGTTCTAGAATTTTTCATAGAACTAGACTTATTGGAAGCAAATAATGTACACTCTTTGGCAAAAAAATTGACTGTGGGTGCCTGAGACTAAGTCCCTTATTTCGCACAATGTGGCATCATTGCGGGTATTCAACTCAGCGCCATCTGTTATTCATTTCCTTAAGTCAATGCCTGGAACAAACTCTCCAGTGATGCCACATAGTGCAAAATAATGGACTTAGCCTCAGGCACCCACAGTCATTTTTTTTGCCAAAGAGTGTACGTTTGGAGTTAGATAGCATTTTCTGGAACAGTTAATGTGATGACATTTTCATTTTAGGGCAATTTAAAAAGTCTGAAACGTGTTATACTGCGCTCCTTTACAATATAGGTTATAATCACTATCCCATTTTTTAAATGAGGTAAAAGTAGAAATGGATCAAGTGATTCGTGCCCGCATGATCTTGATCACTATCGTAATTGTTCCAGTGTCGAAGGGAAGGATACTGCCTCATTTCGAGCCCGTAGACAGCTGCGGCTATAGCAGGCAGTGACGTATTCATAAATAGAGCGGCGCGGAACAATAGAGCGAGCTGAAAGCCATTGTGCGAGGCCTGAATGAGACAGAAGGAGCAGCCCTGCGGTGTGCTGACAGGCCGCGCTCTAATTAAAAGTCACAAACCATCAGTCACACCTCAGCCACCAGCTGCAGCCCCGCTTAAACACAAAGACGGGCATCCGCATCGGCCACACAGCACAACATCACCAGCATCGGGCCTCCTCAACTCTGCATATACATACGCCAAACAGATCTTCACTTTCTATCGATCAATTTTACAAAGCTAAAAATTTGATATTTGAGCTGTTAAGTTATGAGATATTTATGACATGCTTTATTTAACTATTGCTATTTTATTTTCTGGGAACAGTATCGGACTACCAAGTGTTGATGAACAAGAAATCGCTTTCTGTCTAAACGAAATTGACTGATTATGTGTTACATACGTCCCTATTGATTACATAGGTCGACTGGAGTGCCTTGGAAATCTGAAGACATTGTGACAGTGATAGATTTCTCTTCCATCAACAGAGTGAAGCGTACCAAAGAAGCAGTTATAGGTATCCATTATTTTAACTTTTTATATTAATTTAATCTACAGCAATTTTATCGGTCGAAATCAATAGATTAACTGAACGAATTTCGTTAAAGTTTTTATTGCTACTATTGGAGTTATTTTTGTTAATATATGCTCGTATTATTACAATATTAATACGGAATTGGCAAGTTTTCAGATTTCAAATCAAATGTACCATTCATTAATAACAATTGACTAATCATCGCTATAATACTTTCAGTACAAGTTGCCTGCAAGCACAGTCTACCAGCTACATCAAAGGTTTAAAACTTTATTCTCCTGCGATATTTTATTCTCGGTTTATAAAAGGTCAATACTATTAGAGATCTTTTTAGTTTTGTTAGTGAGACAATATTATTACGTGATTAGACTTTCAGTTGCGTAATTTTCCAGGAACAGAACGGCTAGTTCTGGAAATCTTGCAATGAAAGAATCTGGAAGCAAGCTATAAATACTAGATACAATAGTTTATATTACACAGACTGAATAGATATTTAGTAGCGCAACATTGATCATTAAAGATATTAAAATACATTCTTTTATCAATGTAGAAAGACATATACTTCGTCGTTTTTGATCATAGAGATTTCAACATTCACAATCAGTTTTTTGTTAATGAATGTTATAACTCGCGTTTCACCAAGAACCTTGTAACCATTAATTACACAGATATGTTTAATTAAAAGTATCTTATTTCTCTTATCTATTTTAAAAGGAACAAGAAGAGAGATCCTTCCGGTAGCACTTAAACATTTTTTAAAAAAGTTAATTAGTTTTGATAGAGGGAAATTATACTGTCAAAGGGCTCTCAGAAGAAATGAAAAAGCAACGAAATTATAGAAATGTGTTACCACCGTTTGATTGATGTAATTAGATGTACGAAGAATAAGGATTTTTAAAAAGAAGTATCCATGTCATCCGAGCTTAGGGCAACAGAACGAGAGAGAAAGAGCTTTAGAAATGCTATTCAGTAAATTTCAGATAAATGTTCTAGTAGATTATGAAGTTACTCGATGTGACCCTGTCGATAATGAATCATTAGTTCGATGAAAATAATACTAATTGGTGAAGCACCTTCCCACTTAACAGGCATCCTTCATTATCGTCAGAGAAGAAACCAAAATATGACTCAGGCGGACGTACGATTTTAATAAAACAGCTTCCAGGGCACCAGAAGTGTTATAAAAGTAGTTCAACCGGATTCGATTTCTTTAGTGCTATCCAGAATGGATAAACTTCAGCATTGTTCAACAAAAATTTAATATCTTCGATCATATGGTTCTGAATACTTTACTTAACGGTCATCAACCTTGTGCTTAAGCTTTCAAGCTAAATTAAAAAAAGCGAGGATCGAAAAAAACAGGAAAAGCATTGCGTATGTGCAAGCTCTGTCCGCTGTTTGTGAAGTAATACCGCCTGCTCCATTAATATCTTTTTTATTTCATTTTGAAACATTTATCTAATAGAGGTAGATTGTTAAAATATTCATTATTCTCTATTCTCTCTCTCTGCTACTGTACGTCTATACGTCATGACGATATTATACAGGTGAATATAATTTCCGCAACACAGCTGCATCGAATTATTTCCCGTTACATATTTTTTGAGGATACTATCATCATTCTGACTTAGTCGAGGTAATGATTGAAGACCTCTTCGCTATCATAAAACATGCCGAAAAACTTAACTTAGAAGTGAGTTACTAGTAAGATAATTGACCTTCGCTAGAGAAGAGTCAGCTCATTAGTTACACAGATAAAAAAAACTTAATTATGATTATAGGGTGGGGTCAGAATTGCTTGTTGAAGGCTTGAAGTGTAAATATCATGGTATAACGTTTAATAACAAACTCAACTGGGCAGAGCACATTCGGCAGATGGTAGGAAAAGATTACAAAATACGTCATTTACTGGACGGGTGATGACAGGATGTACCAGAGAAGGTAGGGTTCGGTTGCAAAACTTTGTTCAGACCATTGGTTGAATATGGTGGTGTAGTTTGGGACCCACATTTTGGTTATCAAATACAGGAGATGGATGGTGTGCAAAGAAGAGCAGCGAGATTTGTTTGTGGAATTTATCGCAGGACCCAGTCAATAACTAATATGAGAAAGAAACTGGATTGCGAGTCATTGGAGGAAAGGAGAAGAGTGAAGAGAGTACTGGGAATATACAGGACATATATTAGAGATGGGTCTTGGAGGGATATTGATCAAAGAATTAGGAATAGCGAATGGAAGGGGAAAGACGACAATTACCACAACCTGGCGCTCGATTTCATGCAATACGGAGTGGGAAAATTTTCTTTTGTTGGTAAGGGTGTCAGGGATTGGAACAAATTAAATGTTAAGCGATGAATAATTTACCAAAAACTCTTAAGGAATTTAAAATTAAAATTTGTAAATTGGGAAAGTAAATGGGGAAGAAATTTAACACTCCAATTATAAAAGAAATTTTAAAAACAAATAATATAAAAAGGGGTAAATAGTTGACTAGGGGAATTGTCTCCGGAGATTTTGTTAGTAATAATATTAATAACATTTTGAACACTCCAGAACCAATCAGATGATTGTATGAAACCTGAGTGATAGTAAAATTGTTCAGTTAGCACATTTAGATAGCTTATTGTAATATTCTGAATGCTTGAAAAGAATTCTATTTATGACTGAGGTTATATTGAAATGGTCTTCATTGCAACGGAGGTTCTAACCAGTTCTTCTTAGACGGTAAATATCAGTGGATAATGAAATCCCAGCGAACTTTTCATTTACAGTTACAATGAAGCCGACGATAACTCACTTGTTGTTCTAGCTGAGATTGTTTTTACGCTCGTTTTACCGAACCATGAACCTGCATATAACTGATGTCCGCCCATTCAGAGTTCAATCTTCCATTCATTTCAGAAATCGATACAGTCAAACGGCTCAATGGTCTGTTAACATAGCGGATGGACCATATCGTTTCCGACTCAGATGACAACCCATTATAGATCAAAAGAAGATAAGCTTGTAGTAAATTTGCTGTTGCTTGCAATATCCTGATAAAAGTGGAAGCAGAGGAACAGAAAGAATTCGCAATAAAAAAGGCACAAAACTGAGCGATCATCTAGTTGCTTCTCTTCCCGGTGTACGACGATGAGACAATTTATTTGCTACTCCGTAATGCTCTGGCCTCGCATTATGGAGTTTGCGGGGTCAAATATCCGTCAGGATTTCGGTTTTCCCGAAATCAATCCAGGTTAATCCAAAAATGGTTCCCTCCATTTCATTGCTCCTATTCTTCTACCGCCTCTAATGGCATCGACATTGACGAGATTAAAAACCTGAATAGCAGGTTGTTTGCAGCTGATATTTCTCACGGAATTATAAGGGAATTTATATCACTTAATGGAACCTCATAAATGTAAATAAAGCAAGAAATTCTTTCCATCGCCGTATTATGGCGCATCATTACGATCAATAGTAAATCAAAGCCAGATCTGGCGGTACAAGCTGAGTGTCTGGACATGTTAACACAGCATTTAGGGCATTCATATAACGACACATGCTTGTCTGAAATTAGACTATTTTATCGTATTACTAGCAGAGTTCCCGGCGTTGCCCGGTATAGTTGGCGTAGATTTACCCGTACGCTATTTTTATTCCCGCAATGAGAAACATTTGTACAAAGATTCATAAAATTCGCGCTAACTTTTTTCGGAATTAAAGCAAACCTGGATTCACACGATCCCTACCAAGAAACGGGTCGGCTGAAGTTTATTTGCACGTAAACTATTTTTGTTCGTCCGCAAAGATTCATGAGTATCAAGCTTCATTAATTTGGTTAAGAAATTTCATTACTACATTACTAAACAACGCTAGATTATGTTAGAAACTCGTATTTGATTCAATTGCGAAGTGAATGGATATACTTTTTCCTCGAAACGCCAGATACTTTAATTCCGCAGATTCAGCCTTTCATACAAATATCAAAAGTGAATCCGGAATAATATTATCGTAAACAAAAGACTAATGCTGATGGTCAAAGACATTGTCCAGAGATCGTGCTTAAAGAAAATTTATGTTGTTTTTACGGCTATTTGTGGCGTTTAAAAATTGAATATCCCGAATTAAAGGAAAGAATACTTCAGGGTTTGTTTAATGTGCAAAATATGTAGTTATTATTGTAAAGTTACTTATTGCTTTCATTAAAGGCTATGGTCAGAGACGTTATAATTGTGTGTTTAGTGCGAAGCATGCTGCATCTAGTGGTTCCATATGTGATATTCATCACCATTCGTTCAGAATTTCATTTAATGTTCCGGCGTTATGTAACATAGAAGTATAATACATGCCAAACAACTGAATTGAGATTCTAAGCTTTAAAACGGTGAAATCCCCATCGAAATCTTCGCCGTAGATTCCGAGTTTTTCTGGCTCAAATATACCCAGTTTTCGTTTTATAGATATAGATGAAACGAACAATACAACCCGATTTTAATCAGTTCGTCGGTTATTATGTGTACAACTGCCCATTTGTCATAAAATGTTTTTCATCACAATCCACTACAAGAATTTGACACTTGACAGTGGCAACTCAGACAGCAGAATTCTATTAGTTTCAAGAATTTCCTTGTATTTAAAAT
Organism: Vandiemenella viatica; assembly: GCA_031002005.1. Lineage (NCBI taxonomy): Eukaryota > Metazoa > Arthropoda > Insecta > Orthoptera > Morabidae > Vandiemenella > Vandiemenella viatica. The sequence continues at coordinate 103,930,145 of CM061920.1, read as the reverse complement.
GTGCCGAGTGTTTTACTTTTTAGTTTAAACCTTTGTTGATCCCATACATCGACTATTCACATTCACTTGTGAACAAAGCTCTTTCGCACAAAAACGTCAACAGTTACTTTAAGAATCGGTTTGTTCGCTCACCACCATTTGCCACATTTATTGCTAACTTCGAAGACTTTCTTTTACACTAATTCTCTAATGATCTCAGTTTAAGTTAATTTGCGTTCTCCAATTATTATTCCCCGGCGTTTCAGTTGATTTTTGTGAGAGAATATTATTTCTAAGCGTAAAGTCACCATAAATTTAAAACGCGTTTTCTACATATTTGTAGTAAAAACTTAAATCCTGAAACATCTCATAAATATCTGTTTACTATCACATTTTCTTGCTAAGTCACATTCCGCGTGGTTTGGAAAAATACCTTACAAAAAGTAAATATTTTTCTCAACTTATTCGAGTTTCTTCTCCTTCTATACATTCAACGGGGAATATAAATTCTCCTTCGCGTAGCGGAAATATTCTTTGCACAATTAACTGATGAGTTAATACTTTTTTATATCTCTCGGAATGCGATGTATGTCGGCTACATGTTGTAGGCATGCGTGTGGTAATAACTTGATCATTGGTTAACTAACCTCGCCGTTTTTTCATCAACATCGACCAGTCAGGAAGACTCCTTCGAGGATTTAAGCCAACAAAAATAACTGGAAATCTTGAGCAGCCGAGCAACCAAGCTGAGAACTACCGTCCCATAACCCTCCTTTGTATCTGATATAACCTGCTAGAATGTCCATTCCACCAAATGATTGTTCCGAGAAGCCAAGTTCCCCTTTGAACAAACAACAACTTGTAGTGGGACGCTTTTACGTCACACTTCAATTTGTATATCATTCAGATTTTTATTTTTTTTACGTTAATTTATTCAGTTCCTAGTTTATATTATACTGATCTCATATGACCCAAATTGTTAAATTAATATGCAAGGCTATTTGTGAGGACCCTATGCAAATATGCGAGTGTAATAATTCTGTTTAGAGCGAGGGCAGGAGGCCTCAACTCAAAGTGATGGTCGGAAGCAGCCACCCCGCCTAAGCGACGCCACACGGACTATGGGCAGCGAGGCAGTCCCCATGCATCGCCGGTCAAGGTCGGGTGCATTGCCCCTTGGCGTGGGTCGCGAAGCTGTGAAGGCCGCACTGCTGCTCAAACCCCAAAACTGACGCGCGGAACGCGGAGGCTGCGAATTGCACTTTGCTGTGACACCACGTGATTTCAAGATAGCTTGTCGCGCCAATGAAATGTAAAGTTGGGGTTCTCATAAGTTAAAGCAGGGCTTATTTTATCTGCCCACATGTTCTTAGGCGACGAGAAGAGGTGCCATCTTTTCCGGGAGTGGAGAAGGGTATTCTCGTCTTGTACGCGGTCTGGGATAGACGGTTCGACCCTGGAAAGAGTCGTACAGTGACCACGCTATGACCGCTGGCAGGTGATTCTCGTCTGTCAGGCAGGACGATATCGTACCCGGCTGATCGCAGGGTCGATATCGCACAGTGATAGACTGTGCGGCAATCACCATCGACGCAGTCTACGAGATGGTAATGTGCTCACGCCAGGTCATGCTTCATTTGGTTCTTCAGACTGTGACAGAGCCGTAAGCGACTTGAGAAAAGACCTCTGCTCATCAAGCAGAATCATTCTTAGCTAATTGGCATATTTGGAAGAACATTATGTGTTGTGGAGGCCCCTTGCTTATCACGAGTTCCATAATGTTTTCTTGTATTAACAGCGTACGAGATTAATTTCCGTGTTCAAGTGCATATGGTTCATGTAACTTCATGAAACTGAACGCGTCGTTTATTAATGTAAGAAATTACTTTAAAATTAAAGGGCTCTTTATGAATGATTTCATAAAATACTTCTCGATTAATTAAAGACAAGTTTCTAGGCTTATCTCTAACATATTGTAGTGTAATAACGAGCGCTGTTGGAATTTAAAACTTCATCAGTCTCCCAACCTCGACATTTAACAAATTTATAGGGCACTAGGCTTTAATCACGATATGTTAAAAACAAATAGAAGTATAAGAACGAAGTCTTTCTCGGCGTTGAGAATGTATAACCAGAATATGGCGGCAATGATTCTAGTCGCCGAAATATCGTGTGACAACGCACTCTTGACTCGGCTAGTCACCCGAGAGCAGTTTATACAAATAGAAGTAGTTTTATACAACGGAAGTAATTATCAGGATAGGTGGAAAAATATATATACTACCTGCTAACAAATGTTCTTCGTTTGTTATGCCAGATTATTTGAAAGTCTATCTTAAATAAATTCATAAAACTAATGCCTTTAATAAATATGCATCAATTTTTAAAACATCATTGTATCATTGCTAATAGAGAAAATTTTCCAATTTAATAAGTTACGAAGTAAGGAACTTCTCTAAAATAAGTAACAAAGTTGGGAAATTCCATTGTTCTAGATCAACACTGTGCGGCATAGAAAACAATAAGGAAAACTCGATTGTTCTTTTTCAACTTTGATCTTACGTATAAAAAAGAAATAAAGATATCAGAAAATGTAAAGAAATACATTCAACATGACATATTTTTATTATTGCCGAATGGTTTTCTTTTCACACTATACTGAGTGCCACCAGAAGCTCACTGTGATTCTGGAATATACTATGTGAATATTCGTGACCTTGGAATATGAAATAACTATCCACTACACGTAACCGGTTTAACTAATTAACGTTCTGCTTCCATTCGCTTGATTGGACGTTATTTTCCGCTTTATGCCGTTGTAAATAATTGAGGCCAAATTCATTTTTTACGGTTGACGGACGTTTCATTACACTCGTTAGTTCTCCACCGTGTGGCCCGTGTCAGCCGTTTATTTTCCCTTTTTTATTTATTTGCATTAGCGTGGCATTCATTTGCTACCACTGCTGCCTCTCGGCGAATTCAGTTGAAATTCTAAACGCTACCTTTCCTCCGAGATAAGTTTGAATATCTACACGAAGCTACGTTTCAGAGAATTAAAAAGTAGCAACACTGGAGTGAAATAATGTTGCAGCCGTTTCTTTGTCATCCACTTCTCATTTTTGACATAATTATTAATTTAGCGTCTTGGGTGTTCCTTATGCTATACATTTTTAACAACATTCAGAGCACTTACATCTTTGAGAAATAGCTATAGAGTATAGAGCATCAAGGATAGGACTATAACTATACAATTACGATAAGCCAAACGTAACTTACGTGAATGAAGCAGATGTAAACTTATAGTAAAAATAAATTGTCAGTTATGTTTATTCGTATTCCTTTTAACATTTTAACAGTATAGTAACTGATCATATAATTCTTCATACATTCAGATTAACATTTAATATATCTCTAAAGAATTTCATTGTCTAATGATGAATATAATTTAAGTGCCTTGGCTGTTATTGTTGTTTTGACTTCAAAGCCATCATAGCTGATACCTGTATTTCATTATTTTGTTTAACATAAAACTATTATAACTTATTTTAAACAGTGACTAAGTTGTTTGACTAAGTTTTAAAAATAATATATATATCATTCCCATTGTCACAGGGTTCTGGGCGATATGTGCAGTATCGTTTGTGATTTTCATTAAATTACACACTCTAAATTGGAAGAAGGGATTACGTCTGAATTTAGATATTCATTTTTTACTACGATAAAGTAAATAAATAAATATCTGGCATTACAATAAGGAGAAACGACGTGTGGAAAACATTATCGTCCCATTCACGTTTATTCAACATTAACAGTAGCATTCAGATGATACCGAAAAACTACAAACATTTCGAAAGAGACCCTACCAACATTCTTTTCACTGTCCCATGAAATTACCGAGCTTGTTTTACATCAAACGCCAGCAACCTGAATTTATTGCCCAAAAATGGTTGCACATTAAGATGAATTAAGATGACATAAATCAAATCCTCGCATTTCATTGTTAGCCGAGTGATCCCGCAGATGAAATGGTTTTCTATTCGCCGTGGATAAATAACACAGATCGGTAATAGCACCGGGTATAGGAGACCTACAGCTCAACGTGGAATCCGATCCACGGAAGCATTCTGGCGAAATTCACATTGCAAAGCAAGCAGAAGGGAACGTCGGGTTGATGGCCTTGAAAATCCCATCTGAGATCGAGATTCGAACCGGGAAACTTTCGATCTCCAGTCAAAGGCCTTAACCACTGAGTCACAAAGCTGCTCTTAAGAAGTCATATGCTTAAAGCAATGAAAGTCGTTGCTTTCACTGCTTGAATATTCACCATTGGTTGTAATGTGCTATTGGATTCGGACCTCAAAATTTCATGTCTGCTACAAATTATTGCTTAATTTTAAGTTTTTTTTTTACATTCCACTACAATAACGTGCAAAATGGAAGTGATAAAAACAAATAACGATAATCTACTTTATTCATAACTTTGTTCTTCTAAATGTAACTCCACATAACTTAGCGGTTTCGTCGATTTCACATCCAGAGCTCACACTCGCTTAGGACGTTCAGCCGTGCTTCGGTGGCAAGTTGTTGCATTTGTAAGGACCTTATATACAACATAGATGTTCGTGAAAAAAGTTCTTCTATGTACGAAATTCAATGTAATAGTATATCGTTGAACCACAGATAAATGTCGGTGTCAGCTCTGCAGAGCAAACTCTTTGGTGGTTTTGTTTCTGAAAAGCAATAGCAACGTATGGTTGAATTTTTTGATTTAGGTAGTTGTGTTGTAGTAACAACAAGAAGATATGTTAAGATCGATTTATAAGAAATGAGTGATAAATAAATAAATTATATAAATATAGGAATAAAAATCAATAAAAATAGAATTCTGTCACGGTCACCAATATGTAAGAATATCTATTTCTACTGATTTTTATTCTTATACTTATATAATTTATTTATTTATCACTCATTTCTTATATATCCAGGTTAACATCTCTTCTTGTTGTTACTACATCACAACTACCTAAATCAAATTTATTCGACCATACGTTGCTATTGCCTTTCGGAAACTAAACCACCAAAGAGTTTGCTCTGCAGAGCTGACACCGAAATTTATCTGTGGTTCAACGATATACTATTACATTGAATTTCGTACATAGAAGAATTTTTCACAAACATGTATGCTGTATATATAAAGTGTTTCATTATAGCTTCCATAGTGTCAGTAATAAGTACAACGAGATTACTCTTTAATTTAGTTCATATTTCTTAAAATCCATAAAGTGCATACAAAGCAGAAGTTCAAATACTTCAGCTTCTACGACAGCGAGGACTAATTAACGAATCACGTATGTGTCGCCAGTAGATTGATTGTAAACTCTTTGTTCGCTCGCATTGTGTACGAAATATACGCTTCTGGTATCCCGCGGAAGCTTCTGCCAGTTAGAAAACTCTGATGAATCACAACTGCTTCTAAGATTCGCTTTCTCTTTTTTTGCTTATTTTTTTACGTTTCTTCGTCTTCTCGGTCAGTAGAGGCGGGAGAGATTGGTGGCAAATATGAAAAATCGAAATCTGGATGCCATTCGGGGATACGAACCTTCGTCCTCCCAAATGCGAGATCAGAGCCTTACGATCCACCCACCACGCTTGATGAGAATCACTGTTTGAGTGACTGAAACAATTCTGGCAGCACATCGATTACACAGTAACGACAATGCTTTATGTTAGCTTCGCATATTAAAAATACGTAGAAGGATCTAGAGCAGGGGTGGCCAACCCGCGGTCCGCGGCCCGCCTTGAACATTTTTCTAGCCCGCGAGATTCATCACGCTTTTACAAAATATTTTTTATATTTCATTTTTAATGTTATCTTTTTCTTTGCAATGTGCGTTTAGTATCATTATTACTATATTATCTATGTTTATACTGTAAGTATAATAGTAAACACAATAATACCTCATGTTTCACTACAAAAAAATGTCTCTAGTGGGGACATGTAATTTTATACGCGGCCCGCGGAGTTATGAAGCACTTCCAAAGTGGCCCGCAAGATCATTTGGGTTGGCCACCCATGATCTAGAGTGACAAAATAAATTATAACCATTCCACAACTTCCAAGCCAGTGAATTAATATAAAACTTGGTGAAAAATATGCCTGAGGCTGTTTAGACGAATTTAAATTCTACAAATGATTTTTAGAAAGGATGTCTGGGCTGTCACGTTGCACACTGAAGTACCAAATTTGATTAAGTCGTGTTATTACTGGAGTGTTCCTCCCAAAAGCTTCAACTTATGTATTTATTAGTACAAGGAAAAAGGAGTACATTTGCCGTTATGGATGAAGGTAACCAATGTATGAGAAGCTGCAGCAAGATATTCAAAGTCATTCCGTTAGGCACACCGTGTTTTTCGCGCGTTCCCTAGCACTGGTACAGAGCCCGTTTTGCAGTTTGCCCTCGGTCTTTTTATTTCCGTTTCTCTCTCTCCCTCACTAGCTGTGTGTACTCTGTTTGGCAAAGAGCGTGCGGTGGGGCTTACGTTCCTTTCATCGCAGCTAATAGTTCTCCCCTCCCCCCCTCCCCAACCCAACCTGCACACGTTTCACACAGGCAGGCGTACAACACTGTGCCTGCGGCTTTGCCACTGAGCTACAGGAAACAGCGAACAGCTCTTCATCACTATGTGAAGCCTCTGTATGCATGGCGTGAAACATGTCGTGCTCAGTTCTGACCTGTCGTATAATGTTATACACAACGAGTACGGGCGACTGCACGACTTCTACACTTACCCAGAATCGTTACTAACCTCTGGAAATTTGGATTAATTGATTCGATCAAATGTACTCTCCACGTTCCCCCCTCACATTAAAGCAAAAATCACCACAAATTAAAGATGCCGAAATATGAGACGCTGCGAAACTTCAAAATGACATTCGCGTTGCAGAAATAAAACAAAAATTGTTATTACAGGAACCATATCAACTTAACGGTTTCGTTCTTCATAAAGGTTGAGGTTAGGATGGAAAGCGGTCTAGGCCAAGAAATTTTAAAAAAAAAAAAAAAGATTCCCTTCTGCGGTATTCATCTTAGAAATGCCGTAGTTGTTTACAACGGAAGCAATTGACTATATCTAACTGCGTGTGTCGATATAACATATCGGGCGTCATCCGTGACTCGGATTCAACGTTAAAATGAAGGTTCCCTGTAACCGGTAGGATTATCGGCTTAGGTTAAGGAGACTATCACAGATGCGGAATGCGCAGCCAATAGAAACCCTGTCACGAGGTCATTACGACAACACGGAATTATTATTAGTATTAGTAGTACAGTTAGAATAATTTTTTATTTGTAAATTTCGTGCGACATTTTACAACGAAGAGGAACTGAAACTGCGAGAAAACATTACAACAAAGAAATAAATCAACATTTTCACGAGATGTTCACTAACGTTGCAGCGCCATATATTGGGATTTTTAATTTAATTTGTGGCAACGTTTCCTTAACATGTGAGTTTGATACATGAATAGGACATTTTATCGTGCCAGTTATTCAAACATTTCAACAGGTTAGTAACATTTTTGGATAGGTCAAGAAAGTCATCAAGTAATTGTTCTAACATTAAAGTTCCTTGCATGTAGGCCTACATATATTTTGCGTATTATTGCTGCTAAAATCTTAACATTATCGTTCGCTTATCGTAACTAGAATCTTAATAGTTATTTCTTCCATAGTAATTTTATTTTAAAATCTTTAGTTAATTGAACAAGTGCATATTGAATTTACATAATCAATCAGTTTTCGCTTTTTTATTGTTCTTATGGCGATTGTTTCTGTAAGCGCATGTTAGACTCCAAATTTCTTACATTTGTATGACTAATTATATTACTTAGAACCAAATTAAATGTTTAGAAAAACTATTGTTATCATAAAAATAAATTGCGGCAAATGTTTAGAAAATTTTATATCATTTTAATAATCGAATAATATAAAATTATCGTGTAATTTCTGTTTTCAAATGCATCTTAATTTGCAGGGAAATTCAGAACATTTTACTTCACTGCTATACCGTGAAAACACAGCGAACGTTTATATGTCTTATCTCAAGAACAAACAGACACTGGTAATATTTGCTTAATTATATGTTGACAAATATCTCTACAAGCCAGTTCCTCATAAAAACCATATGCCTTAGTAGATTTTATTTATTGTATCACTTTTCTAGGATTCCGTACACGAAGTGAAATGGAGTCCTATTGATGTGACTTCACTGTTTGGCGGACCGCGTCATGTCTTTAACGAGGGAAAGGATTCAGTTGCAGATGTCAAATTTGTTCACTTTATCCACCGCATTGGTCCAAAGCCATATTCTCACGGGTTGATGTATTCTAAGGTATAGGGTATAGATTTGAAGCCTTTATTCAAACTCATCGTAGTTCCGATTCACGTCCAGTCGTACCAGCGAGCCGGATCTCACGCTGCGGCAACGTTATCTTTTGTAACGAAGCACGGAGGTCTCAGGTTGAGCACGTAGAAAGTCCCTGCTACCCATGCCTGTAACTAAGTACTTAGCTTACAAACGCGTTATGCCAGTTTTTTTATCGCAGGCTACTCCTCACTGAAATTTCAGCAGACTGTACACCGCGGCAGTTTCCCGCTTACTAGAGGGAACCCACAGCATATAGAATAGCTTTGCTAAGCTTATGTCAGCATGGAAACCACCACACTATGCAGTCCCCACTCCTCGCACTATAACTCCGCCCTGACCATCTCCCCTTAGTCCTAGTGAGCCAATTAACATCACCTTTTATCCCCACCAGAATCCCTAATGAGTTTTCCTGTAGACTGGGAGCACACTGCTCTAGTCAGTCCATGATCCACCACGGACTTGACGGTCCATCATCCATGGACGCACCGTTCAACACCATCACCTAACAGGAACTTAAAGCTTGCTTGATCCACTGCTTGCGTATGTCCACCGCTAGATAGGAATCTAATGCATTTGCCGACAGTCACTCATTTTGATAGTGTTTAATGTGCCTTGCCCTGTAATCAGTCTACCAATGAAATATAGTTAATATGTCAACCAATCAGTATAGCGCAACGACAGTAATAGTTCACCAATGGAACATCAATGAATATTAACCAATCAGCATAAAGTATTTCTAGTGACAAATCATTCCTTTGATCAATGTAACATGTACGCCGATCTGTCTTGAAATGTAATAAACCAGTAATTATTAACATGCATTATCATTCCTAAAAGATAAGTCACCTCTCCATAGATTATTATTCTCGTATAAAAAACATCAAAATACACAGTTAAATACATTGAGCAAATCAACAACTTTAAACCCACTTAGCCCACTACTTCGCAACCTCGATCGCATTGTGTGTTGCTTGAAACAGGTCTTTGTTGTTGCAGGATGATGGGCACATAGGGCACTCGGGCATATGATTCATAGTTTGGTCTTCACCACATTCGCACTTAATACTGGTAGTATCAATATAACCCCATCTCATTAGGTTTTCCTTGGACCTGCCCACTCCTGTTTTCTTCATGGCCAGGTGGCAAGCGCTCTGCAACTGTCAGTGTCCCGAGATGTTGGGAACCCTCATTTTCCATAACTGTACTCTTGCCTTTTCAGGTGACCCAATTAGTTCCCGTGATGTTCTGAGGAAGCTTTTCCTGGATTTGAGTCTCTGGGCTGGTGGTATATGGCCGTGCAGTGGATGAGCGCTTTCCCATTCTACTTTGGTCCTCTCCTTCTTCGCAGCCTCTTCTCTCCGGATACTGGGTGGTGCAAAAGATGTATGATAATATTGATGTAAATATTTAATGCTAATCAGTGAGATTACGCCGTGTCTATAGTTTCTCAGTAGCTAAGGCTCAGTTACTTCCTTGGAAATATGCCTGCAGACTACCCTCTAGGGGTAGGCAGGTGCCCAAGGCGAACAACCACAGCTTCCCTCTCTCCACTCTGTGGTATTAAGAGTGAAATTAAAAGGTTTCCGCTCGGCCTATCACATCCACGTGGCAAAATATCACATTTAAAATTGTCTAAGTTTATACTCCACGTAACGTTTACAGTCATATTCTGCTTGTTAGGAGGGCAATTTTTGAGGCCAAAGATGGAAACCACGGTAAAGTTGATTAAATTAATGTAATTTGCCTCCTGTTCGCGTAAGGTGTAGAGTCTTTTCTGAAAGAATTCACTTAATCTTTTTGTGACTTGGTCTATTTTTTCCAATTTTGTTACTTCGTGCATTTTTGTAATGCTGGTCCTCCCGCATGCATTGAGAATTAAGCGGAGGCATCTGTTTTTCAATATTTGCAGCCGCTATAGATTGGTGTTACACGTTTTCCCCTAATTCGGCAGCCATATGTTATCGCTATTAATATTGTTGATTTCTAATTGTGGAGTTTTGCTTTTATATTCATCAAATGGCTGCTAAGTATAAGGAATAGATTTTTTGAAACACTTAGAATTTTTAGCGTGGTGGGTGAACGGTTAGCGTTCTGGTCTCGCATTCGGGACGACGTGGGTTCGTATCCCCGTCCTGGCATCCAGATTTGGGTTTTCCATGGATTCCCCAAATTACTCCAGGTAAATGCCGGGATGCTTCCTTCATAAAGGCCATGGCCGAATTCCTTCCCGTTCCTAGTCCCATCCCGCCTCTAATGACCTTACCCGTCGACGAGGCGTAAAGCAATAAGTAAAAAAAAAAAAAAAAAAAAAAACGCTTTTCTTCTAATTGACGACGGAAGATGAGTTTTTTTATCTATGGAAACTCCAAGGTACTTGTAATGATAATGATTGCCGTTTATTCTTAAGTGAAGTTTGTTTTTGTTTCCGGTGTTTTGTGTGTGAAGTGTGTTTATGGTTGTCGATTTGTTATTATTATTTTGTTTTGTTTGCTTCAGTCTTTTATTTTCAATTGTGGATTTTGTAGTTCAGTGATGGTTCCCCGAAGACTTCATTCTGTGGAATAAATTGTGGTATCATCAGCGAACTGGACAAGTTTGACGTTGTTTATCGTAGGAATATCGTACACACTACATATAGATATTAATTATTGTAGGTGGAAATACCATTCCCGGCGAAACTCCTATCTTCTTTCGGTGTGTTATGGATCGTATTCCTTGTGGTTGATTCTTGGCTGTCCGGGTGGCGCCGCGTCATGTTCATCGTAGCCGACGTTTCGACCCTCATTCTGGGGTCTTCTTCCAGGGCAGAACTGCCTACGATTACAGTACTCCTTGTGTCTCTACGAAGAAGGTTATTCCTTTCAAGAA
>CM061920.1:103842212-103917871 GCA_031002005.1 Vandiemenella viatica | reverse complement strand
AAAAAAACCGGTAATTTTAGAACTCCTGCTTATAAGCCCGATTCTCAACGAACTTTCTTTACTTATACCAGTTATAAAAGAATTTATGTTTGTCCTACGATAATAATCCGGTTGTAAATTTTTAAGTGACAATGGTAGTTTAATTTTTATTTTTATTGAACCAATAATTAGTTCTTTGCGATTTCCTCTTATGTATTTACCTAATGCATAAACATTATAGTCACCCTACAGAATTAGAGAAATAATTCCAACAAAAAATTATTAGTTTCTGAAACTAATAATAATTATATCGTTCTAAAGTAATATAATTATTTTGGAAACATACAGTGGCAGATCTCCTCCCTACCCTCCCCCCCCCCCAAAATTCAAAATTCACTAAAGGTTCTCCCAAACCAAAATCCTGGATCCGCCACTGGAAACATGAGAGCCGTTTGATAAGGGACAGACAATGTGATTTCGTCGCGGCTAGAATCCCGAGTAGTTTTCTTTCCCTGTTGCCGCCACACAACCGTTCATATTTACGTTGACTGCTGGTTGAGAAACATTTGACACTTTCAGTTTCGAGTATGTTATTCCCTGACGCAGTTAGGAAAGAATCAAGGATATATTCTTCGCATAAGCTATGTGTAGGTTCGGAACGTTTATAAAGGGAATAAAAAAAAAAAAAAAATTGAAATACTTGGATTCGAACTAAGAACCGTCCGTTCGGAAACCTCGAACGCTAAACGCAGGACCATGGTGCTAATGGTACTTCCTTCCTCGTCAGAGTGTATACAACGCAGCTAAGGAAGACAGTTTCATTCAATCTGTCTTGCAAACACATTTTTCAGAAATAATCTCTTTGTGATTGTTTCTGTAATTTCGTAACACAAAAAAACCTACCTCCTCGAACATGATGATTATTCCCGTGTTTGTCCATTAACCAAAAATTCTAATTGATTATAAATAAGTGCTTTTGCTGTTTGTAATTCGTTCCGCAATACTGCCAGATAGGACCAAATTATTTTAAAATTAAAAATGGACGAAATTAGAAATGTATCATTCAATTATAATTTCTTAAATTAAGAGCAGGGTTAATTTTCAAGGATTCATAGAAACCAAAGGAAAGTATTTTCCAGTTTACAAAGACTGTTTCGCGGTTCAGATTCGTGATTTTTTAACTACAATACTCCTCGACACTTTGCCGGTTATAAATAATTCCAGGATGATAGTAGCTTAACAAATTGTATGGCGACTGTATTGTTTGTGAACTTTTCACGCTAGAGGTAGGGAAACATTTGTTCACTCAGCTTCTCACCCGAGAGAATTGTATTTATGGCCAACGTCGGGGAATAATTCGTTCTTTAATATTTGTGATTGCGAACGACTTTAATTATTTATAACCTTAATTTAGTTTTAATTTTTGAAAAACATGGGATGGGAAAAAATAATAAAGATCTTATTGGCAGACCGAAGAAAAATTTTCTTGGCATAATCTTCTTACAGATGAAATGAAACCAGTGACGTTTAAAATGTTTACATTTTTATTTGCCGATTTCTACTAAGCTTTTGTAAAAATCAGAAAAAAATCTAATTTCTCGCTGTATTTACGAAACTACTGATCAGTTAATTCATTCTGAACGACTTTCTCCTTATGTTTATAGAAGAGCTAATAGCGATTTCCGTCCGGTTTATATTTTTCGCAAAATTACTAAATGAGTAATTTTAACAAATTAAAGGCTACTCCAGACAATTTTTACGACAAAAATTTATATTAATCCTTTCTTACTGAATTTCACGAATCGGAGAGTAAATATGTTGTTAAAATTCACATCAAGCTTTTCAAAATTTATATAAGATTTGAAACTCATATCTTTTGTTTGATTTGTATATACCATTTGAAAAGAAATTTCTCAAAATTGGAAGCAAACTCTTTTTAAAAAACATTTTTTACTAGTTTGCTTTATGAATGTATATATATTCTGAATTGAAGTTGATACACTATAAACCAAACTAGCAACTGACCAATTTTAATTTATATTTTCTAGTAATTAAAAATTGACCAATATTCGTGTCTCCTATGATTCAACGAAAGTGTGAGCTTTCACTGCGATTACTGAAGTAGAACGTAGGTAGTTTTGAGACTTAAAATCTCTCAGCCCTGCAGCTGACCACAATCATACGTTTAAATGCCCGACTGTCACAAATATTAGTGGAATGACTACCGTTCCTTGCAATGTCTCACGCGAAACCGACAGATATGCTTATGGCACTGGAACAGGATTTTTTATTCTTCTACCTGCTGAGAAAAATTGTTACGGATATACGCATCAGATGAGTTTTTTTTTTTGTTTTTTTTTTTTAATGAAACAAACACATGGAAAAATGGAGGAAAGGAACTGACAAGTTGCAGTAAATACATTGCTTGATTAATGTTGCCTAAATACAAGACAGTTGAGTTAAAATCTTGCAGAGGTGGGCTACGTTTCGTGAGAAGCCACGTACCGGGAGATTATTTAAATACCTACTTTCACGTTCGTAGCGACGCGTTCTAAGTTTCTATTCACAGAACTTAGTTTTGTTGCGATGAAAAACTTTTACGGAAGCAGAAGGATGTAATCAGTTTTGATATGGCCTATGTAAAATGAAGTTATCAACCACAATGCGAAACATCATCTTGACATATCTGAAATCTTAGTACACATACAATGAAATATCACTGAAAATGAGTCCTAGAAATGTTTGAAAAGAATCATCCGCAGCAATTACGGAAGTCAAATAATAGCTTCCTATCAGTGAGAAAACTTTTTTAAACAGGTGATAATGTAGCTTTTTATCATTACTCAGCTTATAGACGTTATAATATTACTCGCAGCCAGACCCTCTGCTTTAAATGGAAAGCAAGTTCCGAGTGGTCAAATGCTCTGCGTAAAGTTACAATTTCCTCCTTCAACTATAACAGCTATTCTACAAACCAACTGCAGAGAATAACAGCGCTAAACTATAAAAATTTGGAACAGTTTGCAGTGAAGCTCTTGATCGCAGGGTCTCCTTTTCAGCTGACTCATAATTTTCAATATTCGAAATATTAAATTATTTCAGATCCTTACGTAAAATTCGTCCTCATTCATCGCTGTTGTATTTTAGTATTTTGACACTATTTTTTGGTTCAACAGCTTCAGTAATTCGATAAATTACTGGAGACCGTTACTCAGACTTAATGAAACTTGAGATCCACGTATAACCGTTTCTTCTTTGGGAAGGTATTTTGGGGTTGTTGTGTTACCGAACTTGTTGGGTGAGTGGTTAACGCTCGAGACTGGAATTCGGAAATTCGCATGTTGGATCACCGGTCCGATTGTCCTGACTTCGGTTTTCCTTGGTTTTCCGAAGTTACTCCAAGCGAATGCCGCGACGTGTTTCCCGATTTACCATGGTTGCGATAATTGGCGTTACTTTCCCCAGCGTTCTCCGTGCCCTAATGACCTTGAAATCGACTAGTAGTAAAGCCCTAACCAATTAAAAACATTGTTACGTCTTCACAGTATTGAACTCCATCCTTCTATAGCTGTGATGACAGCAAATTAGTTGATACATAGATTAGATTGGTGAACATAAATCAATAATTTTCTTTCAGTAATAAGCGTGCTACAGGAGACAGTTAAGATCACAGTAACAGATCACCATTAACTGATTTAAGCGATTTGACGGAAATTGTTAGATTTTTATGATCAAGAAGTTTATCCGTTCTGACTATAACTTTGCTCTTAACGTCACTTACTTAGTTGTATACAACAATGACAGTAGAACAATTTCTTCTGATAGGATGCCTGAATAGCATTTTGAATCAGTAACTGCTACGAAAACTAGTTTTATCGTATCGAAACTTTGGCTTGCCTTTCTATCTAAGTTAAAAGTAAGCCTTGGAAGCTGTACTTCTTTTCATGAAATCATTGAAATTTTTACCAGTTCTGTTGGCACTGACATTTTGGATGTCCACTTTCAAGTATATTTGTCAGTAATTTTGTGTATGTCACGGTCAACAAAATCCATGTTTTGGATTTCAGAGGATTAACGAAATAATTTCAGGCTAACAGTGGACTAGTTCATACTTGAATACCGTGGCCGGATTCCTTTACAATCCTTGGTAAATAATCTTTTCCGTGACATTTAAAAAATATAACATTCATTTAAAGACTGAATTGGTAAAAAATAAACCAAGAAAGCATTTGTGTAAGTTTATCGATACGTGCAGCCTCTCCATTATTTTAGCTTCTCAGTTGGTGTATGTTGTGATTTTAGTGATCCACAGTACATTAAACACAAGAAGAACGTAACAGTTCATGAAAATCACTTATGTCCGAGGCTGGAATCGAACCGTCTGCTCCAGGAACTACCCGAGCGCTAACCACCATTCTTCCGGGTCGGCACCCGCGATGCCTACAGTAGCAGCGGATGAGTCCTACCAAGACCGCAGCAGAGGGGTCAACTACTGTTATACACATATTGGCCAGCATTACGTTTCCTTGTTCCCAGTTTCCTGTGTATTCCTCGAAACTATATGTCTCATAAACAACAGTTACAAAATATAGAAACAATCGTTCATTGTCATTCATTATTGATTAGTATCAGCTTCTAAAATTTTCGCACTTGTTAAACTTCTGGTTGTATTCTGGGTTACCAGTTGACTGGTAACAATTTCACCCCTCAAATCAGTGCAGGTTCTTTGCGGACTACTGTCGGAAGAGTTCACCATAGTATAACATCAGAATGGAGTGAAAAGTTGGCCTACTATAATAACTTCAAGTAGCAACAAGCGTATAAATCGCGAAATAAACTAGTGATTTCAAACGTGTCCGCTAGCAATCGCAGCAGTTCGTTAATTACCAAATGTTTTAAATCCACGTCCTTGGATACTTACCAATAACGTTTTCGGTAAGAACATCAAACCAACGTTTCACCTGTCGTTTTGCGTTTTAACAGCACCACCCACAGAATATTGCTATAGCTAAAAAGGGCGTATTAGATTTTTTTGTTCTTTGCCTGTTTATGAAACACCACTAAAACCACAAAGGTGACAACAATTTGTGAAATTGTGCCCTTCAACTACTGACCCCTCATCATGTTTTGTTTTTGTTTTGAAAAGAGTGTTCATTTCGCCTTAAGCAGCTTTCGTTGTTAATGGTAGATGAAAATTAGTTTTTTTTTTACGCTAAAATACTGTCAACTCAGAATGCGTTGACGACATCTCATGTCACCGACAAGTCATTTAGTTATAATTTTTTCCGTATGTTTCTAAAATAATTTTAAATGTGGTAGTAAGGGAAGAACATGTCTTCATAGCACACCGCAAAATTAACTAACTTCAAAAATCTGCAATTATTTGTCAACGCACTTACCTAAAACTATCTTTACATCGCAAATATTGATTTTATCATTAATAGTCAGTTATTTTAAGTGAAAGATGATCGGTATAACGTCTTCCTTTCTTTTGACGCTAGCGTTTCTTCAAAATTAACTTTTTGTTTGAAAATGTTAACTTTTAATGTTCTGTATGGACACGTAATTTCTCTTGAATGTTTAAAAAAAACTTAAATGAAGTGCTTTCAATGTCTGCACAACTCTTTTATTAACGAAATACAATCCATATTTTCGTTTCTATAACGAATATGTTAAAATATGTCACGTTTTTTTTGTGAGGTGGGTGAGTCTCAATTTTGGATATTAACATGAATGTACCACCTACCGGGTATAGTACTGTCTTGGTAGATGTGTATAATGGGTTGAATAAGTCCCAGGATGAAATGTAGCGATGTGCAATTCAGGTCGTTCGGATTAATATGAGCATGGTAGTACAATCGGAACAACCACGGACTGTATCTCAGTCTTAAAATCACTAAATCGAAGAATGAAGTAACTGAAAATTTAAAAATTCTCCTTGTTATTTCCTATGTGCCTTTATATCATTTTGTAAGGTTTTATACGTTTAATTTTAGAAAATTCTGATACTTAAAGACCGAGCACAACTCTGTGCTAAACTAAAAATCGGCAGATTGCGCCACATTTCAACATTTCAGTTACGATGTTCCAGCATTTCATAAAAGTGGTACAATCTTTCTTCTGAACACATGAATGATCTTTTGGATATTTACAATCACGTATGATAGTGGTAACAGTTATGTCATTAAAGTGAGTGCAATGAATATGTACAAGTCCTTAAAAAACATTACACATATTTGAAACCGACGTATAAATCATAAAGCACTAAATATGGATTCAGGATATCCTTTATATATGCTGCACGTCATGTCTACGGCGACAGCAGTTGTCACTGATATACTGTAGATTCGAGAATGCACGTTCCGTACAATTTTTGTCCAATTTAGTATGATGTACCATCCTTGTAGCGCGGCATGGTTGAGGAAGACACTTTGCGCTCTTCCTATATTGCCAAACCTTCACAAGTCTGCCGAGTTCACCGAGTCTGGGGAAGCTCCAGCGATCACAGCTCTCCCGAGTAGAGGAGACCCGTCACAGCAATAACATATCGAGTTCTAGCGTGAGTAGACGGAAATTTTCACGTCACTAGTTGATACGGTAGTATGAGCGAACGATAATTATCTCTCATTTTATCTTAGTTCTAAAGCCAATTTGAATTTGATTTCTTATAAGAAATGGTATGCTTTTTCACATCAAACAATATCTAAAACTTGAATTAAAATTTATTTACAGTTTTCGGGAAAGATGTGCATTCTTCGTTGCTTCATTAAAACGCGCAGAATGTGTTACGAACGTAGTGAATGGTAGAAACAACGTAATTTTTTAAAAGAAAACTGTGATGCAAAAAACCCGGTCCAATATGTAATAACTTTAAAAAATTTCAGTGGCTTTTGGCCATTACATTATTCGTCTATTAAATTCACCCAATAAAACTGAGAAAGTCACTTACCTATATAAAAAATAATTTAGCAGTGGCAATAGTGAAAGTATTCGTTTATCAGAGTGGAAAAAATAATAAAGTCAACACAATTCACGAAATGTTTACATTTATTACGCTATTTAAATAGCAATCCATCGCTATGTTGAAAACGTAATAATCCCCAGATTCTAATCGAATATTGTAATGTTTAATCTGAAACAGAGTTGGAATAATTTGCTACACACTACAAGATATTATTCAATTTTATTGATACTCACATTCAAGTACACTCAACTAAATAGGAATATTGGCTCCAAAGGACATATCGCATCAAAGAACTAAAACTATCAAATATAAAACTTTTCGATATCATTAATAGTCATAACAACCGAAGAAACTTTCGTTGACATGAAGTACATGCGTATATCCAGGGGAAGCGGAAATTCCTAACTTAGTCAGAGATGGAATTAAAGCAAAACGTCTAAAGAAATACAGAAACATGTTTTAAATTTTCGGTTGCTAGTCGGCAACTAGTTATGAATGGCTGTCAGAAATGCTTGCCGTAACAAACTGGAGAAATTCCTTCAAGTCATAACCCATGGAAGACAATGTAGGTTGCATGTTTTCATATTTGCATGATATATATTTTAAGTATTAATATGCGATATTTAACAAATAGGAATAAATTATAAATATAAAAATACAAATTAATTTAAAATAATATGAGAGCTGAAACACAAATTTACGTAGCTGTTTCTCTTAGGATGAAAAAGAACTCATTGGGATAAAAGATATAGCTTAACCATCTCGCACTTCCGTTACTTAGACGAAGCACCTACACAATAATAAATACATATTCGTCGCATTTAATTTTCACTGACTACCAAAACTTAACAGTTTTGGAAGATAAAATCTTCGAAAATATTTATGATGTAAACGGTTATTTGTTCTCTTACAAACTATAGCAAAGTCCGTGAAAGTTTTAATACAAATTTCGACCAAAAGCGAGTTTGTGAATCTGTGAAGTTCACGAAGTGGTGTCGGCAACGTTTTGCGTACGTTTTAGCTGTACTCGTTTTCAGAGTTGTCCCCGCGGGCGAGGCGAGAGTTGCGGGTTGCCGGTGGACCGCAGTGCAGGGGCTCCTTTTTGCGGACTGTGCGAGCCGTGAGCGATGCCGGGAGCCTGACGAGCAGGCATTTGTCAGCACCGCCCCCCCCGGGGTGCCGCAAGGCGCCTCGCATCCTGCACAATTTCTGCTACAGCACGCTCGGTTAAAGCACCTTTTTTTCTTACTCCCGCTGGATTTAGTTTGAAAATCTATTCCAACATGTGCTTCCTACTTTCCCACTAAAAAGGAATTATCTTTTCGAAACTACTTATTATGTTTGATTATACTATTTATTTGGTGCTTGCAGGCTATTGGAATTTACTTTTATATTCTACTATCAGAGAGAGAGAGAGAGAAAAAGAGAGAGAAAAGCAAAGCATCAGGCGTTTCTCGGGGGCCGGATATGAAAGTTCCGATGTCTTATCCCATTTGACAGGATCTTCATAAACAATACTCCATCAACATCCTCTCTGGCCGATTTCCCAACCGTTTCAGAGATATATCTTTATATATATAAAAATCTCGTGTCACGATGTTCGTCCGGGATGAACTCCGAAACTACATAACCGATTTAGATGAATTTTGGCTTAATGTGTGTAATTTAGTCCAACTTAAAAGATAGGATAGTTTTTATCTGGATTATAGCCCTCAATTTTTATTATTTGCGAAATAAATGTTCCTTAAATGTTTGTCATAGGACAATGGTTTGTAATTATTTGTAAGCCGCCAAATATAAGCGGTCTGCTGGCTAAGTGGTTAGGGAGTCTGATTGGAGATGGAAAGGTCCCCGGTTCGAGTCTCCGTCTCGGCGAGGATTTTTATAGACACTTAACCCGGCATTAACCCCCGGCGCAGCATGCTGTATGAGGTGAAATACGCCAGGACGGTACTGTGGTTCCGATTCGACGTTAAAATGTACCAGGCAGGATGGGCGGGCTAGGTAAAGGTGGCTACGACGGGGACAGAATACCCAGCCAGTAGAAAACATGTCACCAGGTCATTACGACCACACGTAATTATAATTATAGTTCCATAAGTTTCTAATAGATGGCGATGTGTTAACTTATCTATACAACACTTGGTTAGCTAGGTTGGGTAATCATCCAGTAGATCACGTTCTGTTTCAATTTATTTATGCTACAGTTTATTCCTAACAGATGGCGGTGTGTTAATTTATCGAACAATCCAGTAGATGGCGTTGTATTTCGATTTATTTATGCTACGGTCTATTCCACGCCATATGTGTTTCTTCATTTTAATTGTGCTGTGTATTGTGTTATATTTATGCTGTATTGTTGTTCATCGTTTGTGTGTCTTTATACCTAACGACAAAGTAATTACACACATGAATATAACATTGAAGAAAACGTTACGATCAATTCGAATCGTGTAAGCATTTCTCGCTAGCTTATCATTTTTCTTCTTCTTTTTGTTATGGTCAGCTAGAGACCACGTGTCAATTTCAATTCCTCTCCTGTTGTTTTTTCTTTCTTCCTCCCCAGTACTCCTTCATTATTACACTCCGCTCTACCTTTGAATCCTGCCATATTCAAAGTCGGCTATCGAAAAATTTTTCTTTCCATACAGTTCACTGGTATTATTTCATTTCAAATCTTTCTAAACCTCTTGAATATCATTCTTCTTTTTCTGTTATTTTTTTCAATGTTATTTTATATTTCCTCATTAGTTCTTAACTTCCATTTTACTGTATTTTTCAATGGACCCACTGTATTATAGTGTCTTATTTTAAGGCTTTCAGAAAGGCACTTTTTGCTGTAATTCAAATATTTTTCAGTGAAATGTCGCCAAAGAATGTAACCTCGACAATGCATGTAGCAGAGAGGCAAGACGCAAGACGAGAGAGCTCATCAATCAGCAACACAAATCGCGGCAAGTAAGGAAGTTCAAAGAATCAGGACAGCTGAGCGTCGTATGCAAGAATCTCAAGAACAGCATGATGAACGTCTGTGACAGAATATATCGAGAACAAGAGCGGCACGAGAACAGCACATAGCTACATTTAGAGAAAGAGAACGAGAGAGACAGTAAATCAGCCGTGCATTAACACGTGTGTCATTTGTTCGTCTTGAGTTCGAACATGCACCAGACATTGATTACTCTGCACATTCTAAAATTGCAATCGGTGCAATGGACAAAGTATGCCAGTACTGTCAGGTGTTGAAATTCCACAATGAAGTAGCCGGCATGTGTGGCGCATCAGGAAAAGTTGTATTATTACCACTTCCCACTTCTACACAGAACCTTTGCAATCACTTCTTGCTGGCGAATCAAACGATTCGAAATTGTTTCTGCGCAAGACACGCAAATTCAATTCCTGTTTCCAGATGACGTCTTTTGGAGCAACTAAAATTTGCGATCTCACATCTGATGGACGTCATTTTGAAACTGCATTCAAAATAGAAGGCCAGGTGTACCATAAGATTGAGTCGTCGATGCCGATGCCTAATGATGTCCCGAAGTTTCTCCAAATCTATTTTATGGGAAGTTGTGAGGAACGCGTGACATCTCGGGGCCAGTATAATTTCATCGAACAATCAGAAGAGAGAGCAATTGTGGTATTGTTGGAAAATTTTTTGGAAAATAATAATCAACTTATTCAATTGTTTAAAAGAGTGTCGCCACAATTAAAAAATGACAACTATCAAATTGTCATCAAAGCTGACAAATTACCATCAAGAGAACACGCTGGCAGGTTCAACGCAGCAACTGTAGATGAAGTTGCAGTTATTATAGTTGGTGATCCTGTTGACAATAGAGCCATTAAAATCACACTACGAGATAGCACTGTTAGTATAATTTCGGATCTACACCGTTTGTATGACGCACTCCAGTATCCACTGATATTCTGGCAAGGGCAGGATGAATATCACATCAACATCAAACAGTGTGATCCAGTTACTGGTAAATTTAATATTCAACTATTTAATTCCTTATTTTATTAATATAGTAGACCCGCGGCATTCCGAACAGAGGCCGGATTTTCGCGGGCCCACTACATTAATTTCTTATTCTTATAATTTTTTTTCCTATTTAATTTCTTATTTTTTCAGGTAATGAAACAAGTAAAAAAGTGACTTCAATGAAGTACTACGCCCACCGGTTGATGATTGACGAAATCAAGAGAACTATATCCTCGATATCTTTAACTGTACCATCAATACGCCGTGAATATATACGCCGAAATTGAAAACGAACGTTTGCGATTTATTCCATACAACCAGGCTAAATTACGATAGGAGGAATACATCCACTTACGAGATGCTATAATCGGCAATATAGATGAAACTTTTAATGCCAATGATATCGGTAATGCATTTATTTTACCTTCAAGCTACATCAGCAGTCCACGGAACATGCAGGAATATATACAAGATGCCATGACTTACGCACGTCATTATGGTCGTCCAGATTTTTTTATTACATTTACATGTAATCCGAATTGTGAGGAAATACAAACTTTGCTATTACCAGGCCAACAATCAATGCATCGTCATGATATCACCGCACGTGTGTTCAAACAAAAATTAAAATCATTGATTGATTTAATCGTAAAATATTCGGTTTTCGGTAACACACGTTGCTATCTGGATTCGATTGAGTGGCAAAAGCGAGGTTTGCCTCATTCTCACATTTTTATTTGGTTTGAAGTTAAAATCCGTCCAGAAGAAATTGGTCAAATAATTTCAGCCGAAATTCCGGACCCGGTAATTGATCTAGAATTGTTTGATATTGTTACCAGTCACATGATCCACGGGCCATGCGGTGCTTTTAACATGACATTGCCATGCGTGGAAGATTTAAGAAGCGTTTTCCAAAGGAACATACGAATGATACTATTATGGATATCGACGGTTATTCGTTGTATCGCCGCAGAAACGCTGAGAATGGTGGCCACACATTTACGATGCGAATGTCAAATTCTAGAAACCAAGTTGAAATTGACAATCAGTGGGTGGTACCATACTCACCATTGCTTTCAAAAACGTATAAGGTTCATATTAATGTCGAGTTTTGTAGTTCTGTAAAATCCATTAATTACATTTGCAAATACGTTAATAAAGGCAGTGATTTGGCCGTATTTGAAGTAAAAAATGTAAATATAAATGACGAAATAATACGATAACAGATAGGTAGATACATCAGCAGCAACGAAGCTATCTGACATATTTTTAGTTTTCCCATGCATGAAACTGAAAAAAACGTGATCCGACGTACTATGACTACTGAGTCACAGCAACGCGTGACCGGGTCAGCTAGTACATATATAAAAAAACACCACACACACACACAGAGCGGGTTCATTTTGTAAAGCAAATGTAAACATTATCATTCCATTTATTTTAAAGCATACGTACGCAAATTTCCTTCGAGAACGGACAAAACCTGTAGATTTGTGTGTCACCACACTAACTTTAAAAACATTTTAAAATTTCATGTTTGAATTTCTCGGCCAGCAATCGTCCGATTGGAATCCATCCTACTCCGTTCGACAGGAAATGTTCGAGACTCTCTGTATATCACTATTCCCTTTGGTCGATTTCGGGATATTTGCAAAACAGAGAGTAGTTTCACGTGTAGATTTTTCATAAGGGGGTTAATGGGAAGAGACAGTATTCTCCTATTTGTTTTAAAGCATACGTGTGCAAAGTTACATCGAAATCGGACGAAAACTAAAGAACATTAACAAAAATTGAAAAAGGTAAAGGGGGAGAGTGGTTGGTTTTTGTAAACGGAATTGTAGACAGTAGTTTTCTCTTTTGTTTCATCACTTTCTGATGTCGTCACTCCAGCTTTAAAACAATTTTTAAATATCAAGTTTTAATATCTATGTCAGTAATGGTCCAACGCCAGTAATCAGGAAGTTTTATGGAATTACGGTGAATCACCACCTAGTTTATCCCATTTTCTTACCGTTTCCCGAATATTTACAATAAAACTGAGCAGTTCAACGTGTAAGTTATATACTTAAGTGGTTGTGAGTGAGAGCGGGTGGGTTTTGTAAGCCAAATGTGAGCAGTATTTTCCCCATATTTTAGAGTATGCGTAGTGCAAGGATTCAACGAGATCGTATAAAAACTGTGTACTTGTATTAAGACCTATACAACTATATATACAAATCCATTTTCATATACAGACAGATTAAAATACTTTGCATCAACTAAATCTAGTTATTTAAACATGTACAGACAAAACGGTACGACTGTATCAGAATACGATTTGATAATTTAATTTTCGTCTTAAAGTCGAAGGAAGGGCCGCAAATTCCTGCACCAGTGACGTCAGGTCGCCTTTTATATCCTTAGCTCATTTTTTTAGCGTTTCGTTGAGGTCTTCCAAACTACTTTAACACTATTTGGAATAATGAACAACTGTTAGAACGGCGTTAAACGTTAAATAAGAATATACTTACAGTCTCACATTTGACGATTTCGTGTAAATGATATTTTTAGTGTTTTTCTTTATCTGATGATCAATGTATTTGCCTCATCTGAATTTAGGATCACTACCAGCTGCTATCCTAAATCATTCGACATACACATCCTGAGCAAGGTATCACGTGTCGTAAATACGTGTGTTACCACTAGTTCCCATTCATATATTTTTCTGGATTTCTGTTGCATTAAAGAATTAAATTTTGCTCTTCTGTTATTTATACTCTTAAAATTTATAATTTATTTCTTTTGTATTTTTGCAGTGTGGTGTTACACGATTTCAAATTCATACATCGTGAAGTACCATTTTATGAATATTATAATTTCAGTAACTATGGATCATTTGTTTAAGCATTCCATTCATGAGTAAACATGCATGCGTAAATTGAAAGGGTTGCTTTATGATATTCTAACTAATTGTTGTCAATTGTACTAATTAAGCAACAATTGTCGAATTAAGCTGGACTACTATAAACACATAGACTTCCCACAAAAGTGTAACCTTCATACGATATGATGACTATTGAAACAACAAGATCCATGCTAAAAAGTGTACGTAATCACAGTAATAAGCAGCAGCGTATTTACTTTGCGCGTTTTGATGAATGATGAAAACGTTGCAGAGATAACACACTGATAAATACTGCCATCACTCGAATATACGGACTACATTAACTTAACGTGCGAGAATGGAGTACAGTATCTGATTCTTAAGGCTTCCGCGGCCGTCTTTGTACATAATTTATAGATACAGAAATTTTCAGAAGATTGATAAAAAATTTCAAGCTTTTACAGGAGAAGAGGAAAGCTAATAACATCTAGATTAGAGAAAAGAGGAAACAGCAAAGTGAAAGGATGATGAACTACTGGAAGCCAAGAACAGAAGCAACGACATGAGTTAGTAGGATTACTTTTCGTGGTTTTTGACGGCCAAAATCGAAGAGAAGAACAATCAATTATTTTAATTTATCTTTTTTATTGAATTTTCACTTAGATTTTACGCTACCGTCCTGACCGTTTGCACATTTGGCATAGCAAACGTGTTAGATTTCATTCTAAAACGACCCTACGAAAAATCTCTTGTTGGCTGTTCTGACTAGACATAATACAAAAAAAAATTGGTTCCAAAAGAAATCACCAATTTTAATGTAGAATTCTTGGTTAATGTTACACAGAACACAGATACGTTTTATTCGGAGCCTAATTTTGCTATCGTCTATGGTCGTATAAATGAATTTTGGGCATATCTACAATTTCATCTCCAAAGCTGTGGTCATCTTTACTTGGAACCGTAATCCGTGCTGTAGGGATCTGAACGCCTGTTATTGAGTTTGCTTGTATCATCTCCAGACTTCTCCAACCTCTTCCTCACGTGATTACAGTATTGTCGTAGAAATCAGTGTGTCTACTTTGAAACAACTCCATGTCTCTGTTTTTTTTTATTATTTCTATGGAATGTACCCTTCATGTAACTTAAACAGAGTATTTCATAATTATTTTTCTTGCAAGTTCCGGTTAATGTTTCATAACGTAAATTATGTCTACTTTTACTACCAGACAATAATCGTAGACATAGTAAGATATTTTAAAAACTGTGATCAGGTAACGAATTGCCTGAAGGCAAACATAATTGATGTGTAAGTAACTCAGAAACAAAGAAAATAGAAGCATTTGAATTGCGATGCTGTAGAAGAATACTGAAAATCATTTGAACGGACAAAGTACAAAATGAAAACGTTCTAGAAATATTTTGTGAAGGAAGGAGATTGTAGCAGAACGTACAAAAAGAAGAGATGGGATATTATATAACATTTTAAGAGATGATATTATGCATCAAAACCACATTTGAAAGGCGGTGACTCTTTTTGTGTTTCACTTGAAGTTCGAGATCTCATAAAAATAGAAAAGATGGAGAACGGAAGAGATTTAGTGTTACATGATATTGCCCTAATCCTCCAGCTTTTTGTTATTTTTCCGTCGCAATCCACATTAGAGTGATTTTTTTTTCAATTATTTTCTTCAGAATCCCTTTTTAAAATCACCGATTATTTACCCAGAGTGGTCATTATTTTTTGCCACATCAACTTCTCATACGGATTTAGACAAACAACAGTTTCAGGTGGTTGCACAACCAGAAGATATACAGATGCTTGATGTTTTGAAAAATTACAATAAATTTTCCCTAATCCTATTTATCAACAAATTAGAACATAAAAAAATCAGAATTTCGAATCTAAGGACAGGTTAAGATGTGAACAAAGATTTAATACAGCACAATTACGTTCATTTTAGATATTAAATCTGGCTGCAGCTAACATAGAATTACAGCGAAAAATAAAGTAGAGAACATTCCCCTTTTTTTATTCAGGAGTGACGACATATAAAACCATATATTCTCTAATAGTAAAGTAATAAAACTGAGGACTGATGTTTCTCTCAATTAGGGTAGTAGCGCGGAAAGTGAACTGAACATGATAATAATTAAATGATAAATCAACCTTCTGTTCCTTACAACAAGAAGCTTTAAACACTGAACCCAGATATTTCTTGCTAAAGCATTCAGTCTTTTATAGCGCAACACAAATAAAGACGATAAGACCAGTGAATTCGTCTTTAATGCACGTTTTGCACTAAACAGACCTTCAGGATCCTGGCTCTGAGACGTCTGTTTAAGTACGTACCACCTCTCCTCCGTCTTGTTCGTCTGCCAAGTTAGCAGTTCAGTTTATAGAACTTTACGCATATATTAACTTCGACATTGTAGCTTCCGCCTTTGATAACAGTAATTATTTTAGCGTCTCCTTCCGACCTTTCTCAGGTCAAAGGCAGCTCATTAGCATTATTCCCTTTACAGAATCTGATTCTCGAATCGAAATGTCGATGAAGTAATTACAGACTGAATATAGTGACATTTAAGGATAAATTTTCGCTTTTGAGTGGCAGTCTTTGTTGTATAAAAGGAAACGGAATTTGTTCTTGAAGACTGCATATAGAATAATTTCGTGAACCTTGGCAAAGTGCTCTTACTGAAAGATAAAATGAGGTTTTGTCCAACTAACTGTGAAATAATGAGAATATTTTCAATATTCTGAGAATACGAAAGACATGTAAACCTCGGGTAAAACAGATAGCAAGACTGATCACTAGAAATTAACTTGTCTGGTTGAAATCGGATTTGCTCAAAGTATATTTTTTAACTATAAAAAAATAATAATATTAAAACTGCTGAGCAGAATAATTATGTGGCAGAGCAATTTAGGATTTTTAACTTCAAATAATTCCAGTACTTAAACTTTGTGAGTAATAACACATTAATAACTACTTTTGCTTTTTCATGACTTAAGCCTTGTCGACGTCAAAGTCATTAAAGACAAGAATGGGACGGGGGCGAGGAACGGAAGAATTTCATCCATGGCATTTTGCAGGAGCCATCCCGGCATTCTCCTAGAGTGATATCAGGAAACTGTAAAAAACCGACATCATGATGGCCAGACGGGGATTCGAACCTACGTCCTCCCGATTACCAGTTCCCCTCAACGTTACTTTTCACCTACAGCGGTCGGTCATAACTTTAACGCAGTGCACAGTGTTCTAAACCTGAAGGATGGTTTGCAGCAGCTTTCCAATCTTTGCTTTCTCTTTTAGGTCCCTCTAGGAGGTGTAGTCCTCACCTGATTTATTCAGATCCACATATACCAGGCGCTGCCTTTCCTGCTGGTTTCGGCCAGCGACGACATCTTCCACTATTATTTTGTTACAAATGTTTCACCTGGTGCAGGTGGTCTGTTTTCGTCTCAATATGACGGACATGAAAAAAAAGGCGAAAGAAAATGTTCAGACCAGTAACTAAATAAATGTTTCAAAAATCATTTAACCAAATATAAAATATTTTGACCATTTATATACTTCCCTTTACGTTTCAGCTGCTCATAACCAATTTATATTAAATTCTAGTATGGAAGCAGTGATGTAACGCAGTTTTTCAATACTTATCAACTACAGAAGAGCATCCTTACATGGAAAGATGAAAGCAAGTTTCTGAAAAGTTAGTAGATAGATTCCAGTAGATGGAAAATATCGGAAATAAATATCTAAATTTGTAAAATACATTTATAGCGTTAAATTTTTGTTTTCGTTTTACAAATAGTACTTGGGTGACCGATCTCTGCTCGGCATCTTTGGCTTTCTGTTCAATATGCTAGATTTTGTGTGGAGATTAAAGTTAAACTTTTTTTGAAGGCATCCTGCACATTTTGAAGAGAACTGTTCCTTACTCTAATCAAAGAGAAGCTTAACTAACGTCAGTAGGCTTACTGGTGTCTGAAACTAGTACGAGATGAGGTTAGAGCCGTTTCAAAGATACCAAATACAGGAATTGCTCCGTTTTTTGGGAAAATCGTGTTACAAAATTGAAAGGTAAAACGTTATCTGCATATGAAATGTCATCCAAATCGCTAGAGCCATGTCCTAGAAAGTCTGATTTACCATCTCATAAATTGCTTTTAATTAAAATTCTATTTATATGTTAAATAATAATCTTAATACTAATCAGGGATTAAGGTGCAAGTATAGTGGTAATTCACTTAGACGAGTACGTCAGCGGTGCTAAATTCATTCACGACGGTAAAACTATGCTCAAACTTCACATAAACCTCACACCGTCTGATAAAACCGTGCCTTTCCAAATGACAAAAAACAATTCCCCATAAAAGTAGCCTTTGTTATGACCATTAATAAAGCACTAGGTCAGACCGTCAAAGCGCAGGTTTGTTTTTACCATAAACTCTTTTATCGTATGTAGCTTTTTCGAGAGTTTGTAGATTCAGTAATATTTATATTTTTGTGAAAGAAACTTAAGGTAAAAATTAAACTATGATCACATTATAAAAGCTAATATTGTGTTCAAAGAAGTTTAAAAAAATCACCTCTGACAAACCCAATACCTAGTTTTTAAGTATCTACTTTTTGAATGTTTTCAAATTAAACTTGTATTATTTAATGATGACGAATTTTTACAGTAAAAGTGACATTTATTACTACACTTCACAATAAAATACGTTCATCAATAAGTATACATACGTTTACGTATTTCAACATTATCGTATTACCATTCGGTTACTTGCCACGACACTATGCGAAATATTCACACGGGTCAGAAAGTATACAATAATTTTCGTTCCTTGCTGTAACCAAAAGAGAAACTTAATTAACATTAGTAGGCTTCTTCGTACATGAAATTTC
Organism: Vandiemenella viatica; assembly: GCA_031002005.1. Classification (NCBI taxonomy): domain Eukaryota; kingdom Metazoa; phylum Arthropoda; class Insecta; order Orthoptera; family Morabidae; genus Vandiemenella; species Vandiemenella viatica. The sequence goes on along the minus strand of CM061920.1, from coordinate 103,899,170 downwards.
AACGACATGGAGTGAGATCTGTTTCAGATATACCAAATGCAAGAATTGCTCGTTTTTTTGTTGTTGTGAAATCGTGTTTTTGCAGGGAACACACTTATTTAGATAAACATGAAACGCAAAACGTAATATAAATATGAAATATGATCAAAGTCATTCGAGCCGTTTCATAGATACAAAATATTTATAAATATACAGAAATTGTTCGTTTAAAGATACAAGATTCAGCTGCTGTCTTCAAGCAGTCAGTAATTTAACCTCAGGTGAACGTTGACACCTACATGGATTTAGTTCCGATATCTAATATTACGGCTATTTTTCTACAAAGCCTTATTAAAAATGTTTTGTACAAAAGTGCTATTACACATTAACAGATCTATATAACTGGTAAATAAATCTGCAGCAGTAGTTAAATGTAAAATGTTGAGATAGTTAACGTTGTAATACATTTTTTTTTTTTTTTTTTTTTTTTTTTTTTTTTTTTTTTTTTTTTTTTTTTTTGGGTGGGAGATTGTTCCAATTGAAACATATCTCAATTAAGGTAAGTAGCTGATTTACATTTAATTCATCACATCTTGCAGTATGGCATTACAATATTTTAGCTACAGAGTGCTGAAATCTCCATTTGATTGGTGAGCACCTCTTCGACCGAAAATTATTGATACTTGAGCACAGGTAGCGATGAAAGCAGATAACGTTGAGACATGAAATTAAAAATAAATTCAGTGTACAACACTTTTAGTAACAGATGCGAATTTATCAACTTTCTATAAATTTATTTATTATTGCAACATACTAACCAGGTATTGGCTCTGAATAAATAACTTGACTCACTTAGTACCACCATCTGTAAGACTACTCGGATATCAGATAGCTAACACGGTGTATCTTGGCTTCATCTCTGTTAACATGCGTCAACAACAGGATTTCCACAATGTATCTTTACAATGTGAGTAAATTCCTGTGGTCTTAAGACCTCTTTACCTCCCATTTCACCTCTGTCGTTTAGCGTGAAATTCAAACTTCGAAGCTTCCCACTGTATCCCATACAAAAAATAATAATAAAATAACAAATACTTTTTAATGTACCATGTTTTTATAACGGACTAAAAAGTATAAAATAATTTCCCTTATCCTTATGAAGGATAAAACCACATACAGATTTATAACTTCTTCTAAACTGTTCTGAAAATTTATACTTGGAAATTTTGGATAGCTATCAAAATACTTGTAAGATTGGTGACGAAAAAAATTGGGCGCATGCAACAGATAATTGATACATTAATAGCTATACTAACAATTTTATTGCACCGCAAATAATGTGAACTGATAAGTAAGTTCTTTCATTGGTAACTACTCTCTACACTTACTATAGTTATGTATTCCATGCGCCCAATGTTTTTCGTCACCAATCTTACAAGTATTTTGATAGCTATCAAAAATTTCCAAGTATAAATTTTCAGGACAATTTAGAAGAAGTTTTATCCTTCAAATGGATTATTTTATACTTTTTAGTCCATAATAAAAACATGGTACATTAAATAGTATTTATTATATTATTATTTTCTGCTTTTTAGGGTTATGTGAGTGAAAATTTGTAAGGTAAAGGTAAAGGTCACGGGGTTCCGACGGCTCCTGCCGCATCCCATAGGATTCACGGAGGTAGAGCTCCACACTCCCTGTACAACCTTCGGCACTAGAATGGATGTGACGGGGTCAGCGACACTAATAACATAATCAAAGATATAAGCTACAAATTCCAGTTTTTTTAATACAAATCATTTAACTGAGTTATTTCCATCCCGGGTAAATAAGGAAAAAAAAAAGAAAAAAAAGAAGAAGAATTATGCACATTCATCGTTTGAATCATAATTTATGGGCTGGAATTCGAACAAAAATCCAATAGAAAAAAGCACTTTCAGTTCTGCCAGAAATCTTCAGACAGCATTTCCAATTGTTCTTTCCTTAAACACATTATTCAGACTACTGCAAACATAAAAAAGAAAATAATAGCCTCATCAGTCCCTAGAAAATGTACTTCCAGTTTTTCCGAATTTCCCGGGAAACTTTTCCATTTTTCTTTTTCTGAAAACCTTTTTCAGACAATCGAAGACATTTAAAAAATAATTAAATTGATCCATAGAAAAAAAATACTATAAGGTTTTCCCGAATTTTCAGGCAACTTTTCCATCTTACTTTCTTTAAAAAATTTAGTTGGACTATTATGAACATTTAAAAAATTAGCCAAATCGGTACACCGAAAAAAGACTTTCAGTTTCCTCCGAAATTTACAATTTTCCAGGCAACTTTACCAATTTTTCATTAACTAAAAACTTTTTTCGGACTATTACCAACAATTAAAAAAATTAGCCAAATCGGTACACAGAAAAAAAAGACCTTCAGTTTGCTCAGAATTTTCCAATTTTCCGGACATCTTTTCCAATTATTCACTAACTAGAAACCTTACTCAGACTATTACGAATTTAAAAAAAAGAAATAGTAAGATGGGTCCATAGAAAGGAGTACTGTCAGTTTTTCCAGAATTTGTCAGCAAACTTTTCCATTTTTCTTTCTTTTCAAATCTTATTTGGACTATTAAGAACATTTAAAAAAAAATATAGCTAAACTGGTTGTAACGCCGTAACCGGATAAATGATTAAATTAATAAAATAAATAAATATGTCTGCCCATATAGGTTTTCTTAACTAGTACTGATGCTGGACAATACACGAGTACATAGTTACATTCAGTTCTGAGAAGCTTTAAATCTATTGCCGATGCGGTCTAGACACAGTCGCCACGTGTAAATTACCCGAAATTAAGTCACTAATCGTAGCCACAAGCATACAACAGAAACATCCTTCCTGGAATACAGTTAACACTTATTTATTACGTAAAAGTTCACCAGCTGCTACAAAACACAATGTAAACCACCAAATGTATAATTCTAATCGGACCTCGTAGATCTAAAGATTTCCAGGTTCTATTAAGCAGTGAACAAGACTATTTATAATTGTCAAACCTGCCACACATGTGACGGCACCACACTTCACAGTTCTTACTCATTACAGCTTTGCACTGAAACTGTCACCGACACTTTAATTAAGTCTGTAGTCATGCTTTATAAAGTTCCTATAGCTACCTTACAGTTCACTCGCTCACAGTACATTCACCGCGCGCTTACACTACGCCATAGTCTTTCGCCATCTTGTCTCTTACTTACTATACTACTCCGATAGTCCACACTGCCGCAACCAATCGATCGTATCATTACATAGTACACAGCAAAAAAGAATTTCAGTTTTCTCAGAATTTTCCAATTTTCCGGGAAACTTTTCCTATTTTTCATTACCTAAAAACCTTATTCGGACTATTATGAACAATTTTTTTAAAAAAATTAGTAAAATCGATATACAGAAAAAAATATTTTCAGTTTGTTCCAAATTTTCCAATTTTCCGGGCAACTTTTCCAATTTTTCATTAACTAAAAACTTATTCGGACTATCATGAACAATTTTTTTTAAAAAAAAATAGTAAAATCGATATACAGAAAAAAAATATTTTCAGTTTGTTCCAAATTTTCCAATTTTCCGGGCAACTTTTCCAATTTTTCATTAACTAAAAACCTTTTTCAGACTATTACAAACATTTAAAAAAATTAGGCAAATCAGTAAATTGAAAAGAGTACTTTCAGTTTTTCCCCAATTTTAATTTTTGCGGACAACTTTTCTCATTTTTTCCCCATTTTCATGCATTGGTATACAGTTCTCAGCTATGGTCAAAATTTCAAGTCTCTGGCTCATCGAGAAGTTAGTTTAAAATCAATTACTAAATTCCACCCGGACAGACAAAGCCCAAAGCGAGTTGATAAAAATATTTTAAAAAATCTTAGTTTAGGTTGCAATGATCTCTGTACCAGGAATGTTTGTGTTTTTTTAGTGCTGGTGCCATTATAGTTACGCAACTTGTTTCATATTTCAGCGTTTTTAATTTGATTTGTAGTGATTTTGCGTACAATTGAATAGAGAACGTGAAAAACATGCATACAAACTCCCAAGAGGTTAGTACCATTTTTTGAAAGGTGTAAAAGGTCATGTACCAACCTAGGTCTTTCCTCTGATGCTATTCTGCTATTAACATCATTGCTGCTTCGGACATCAGTTTTAATGTTACTTTCTATGTAACAGAATTAACTTTTTCCTCTTATTTAATCTGACCGTATTTTTATATTTAATCTAAAGTTACCGATATATTTTTTTAATTTAATGGCTTTTGTCATGATTTGATTTATATTTAATCAGAATTCTTCTGTCAGTATTTTGTTCCGTACAGTGGGATTCTACAATAACTGTGGCACCCAAATTTGATGATAGATTCTTATGTAAATCGACGAGAAAAATCGAAAGTAATGAATAAATTTTTTTGATATGTCGCATATTTCTCGAGATACGGTATCTCAAATGAGAAATGGTTAGGTTGAAATTAAACTTGTATCAAGAGATAGTTCGTTAAAGCCAAATTTGATAATGCATTCTTATGTAACCAGACAAGACAAATCGAAAGTGAATTGTAAATTTTTTCGATATCTCGCTTAGTTCTCGAGGTATACTATCTCAAAATTGAGGTAATTAGTTTGACATGTGGCCTAGACCAAAATTTTTACCAAAGCTCCAAACTACACACTAGACATACAAAATGGGTGTTTTACTTTCTTACTACTAGTTGTGATAAAGTGGAAACTCTACCTAGTCCAGATGAAAAATTTCACCAAATTCACAAGGCACTAATATTTGATAGTTGATGTCTTGAGAACTAAGCGAGATATCAAAACAAATTTATTCTTCACTTTCGATCTCTCTCCTCGTGTTACATAAGAATACATACCAAATTGCGGCGCCACAGTTATGACAGAGCAGCCTTACTGGTATATCTTCTGCAACATTCATGACTTTTGTCTTGCTTTGGTTTATATTTGATCAGAATTCTTCTCTCAGAATTTTGTTATTTAGTATGGATTACTGCACAGATGATTTAATTTTCTTTTTTAAAAAAGTAAAGTAATGCGAGAAGGTATACTTACATATTGACAGCACTAGAAGCTAGCAGTCAGATTGTTGCTTTTGCTCCTCAGATCTTCGTGTTGCAATGTCAATACATTGTGTTTCACACCAGCAGGTTCACATTAAATCGCGTGCCAGCCAATGACAGTAAGATCTAACACGGTGAGGTCGCTTTGTTAATGACTGCTGGAACCGTGCGTCGTGATTCACTACGTGACACGAAATATGAACAGGCGCAAGTCTCTCCACAATTACCTTTCATTTCGCTCATTTCATATCGCAGTATGCTCTTAGCACTACGGAAATACGGTTACCAAATTTTTAAGCGCCGTTTTAAGCGTCGTTTCCAAGGAAACAATTTCTCGTGTATGACGTGGCGCGGCGTTGCCTAGGAAATAGTCCCCGCTATTGTTGGCAGGGTATAAAAGAAGGTCCGCGACGGTGCGAGAGCGCAGTCGATCCCCGGACAGGACAGCGAGGGACGCCCTTCAGCACGAGGTCAGTAGTTCGACGTTGTGAGCAGTGCATTATCTGGAGGTGGTCGGTTTCTCGAGGCAGGCTGGGGGTGGCAGGAACGGTGAATGATAACACACGGGCTGTGGCGACGGGGACTCCCCGCGGTTTGCTAGTGGGTGGATGGTTGGTAACGCAACCGATGAGGAGATTCCGCTGGTGCTGTCTGCAGTGCTAGAAATTCGTTTATAAATCCAGGCGTATTTATACTCCTAACTCGGGCGTAAAATGGAAATGTTCAGGCGTAATTATTAAAAGTATGAAAATACAGATTTTATAGCTTAAAACCTACTCCAACACAATTTAAAACAGTAAATAAGTCTAAATGTGCCAATACATTAGTTCCCAAAATTGTGAAATAGGTTAATATAATTGTTGATTTTATTGTATTTATTAGATTAACTTTTGAATTTTAAAGAATTATCTTCATCTCCAGTATGCAGAGTAGCTGATGAGTTACTAAGTGTTTTTAGCGTTTACTTGCTTGTTCACCCCCTGGATTTTGTGAAGTCGTAGTAGGCCTATTGGTAGTATCTGAAGAGCCTGATGATTTGTCAGCAGATGATGTTTCTTCATTTTGTGGCATTCCTTGTTTACCAGTGCTTGTAATACTTTAATCACCACCACTTTACAACTGGTATAAAGTTAAAATCAGTAATTTTACGAGACACCTTCGTTTCCTCTGTTAAACGAAAAACGCATGATCTGGAATTGTCTTTTACTTCGCGTTACTACCCTTACACTGTTGCCACATATTCTGAACTTCAGAAACATATTATTTGAAACTCTGAAACAGATAAACAATGCGACAGGAATTATAATTGAAATTAATTATTAGAATTAAACCTTGATCATGTAAAACTGAAAAAGAAGTGCTGAAATGTAATATTTTCTTTAAAATTTCGATGCTTAGGCGTATTTTCTACGCCTTTGGCGGACATTGCAGTCGTAAAATAAAAAAATTGAGGCGTAATTACGCCCAACACCCGGTCAATTTCGAGCACTGGCTGTATGTCTCTTGTTCACTGCTTCTGGCTTCCACCAAACGGTCTTCCAGACAGCTGTGGAAGCCTATGGAAGTGGGGCGTGGTCGGCAGTGGTACTGGCTGAGCGGTTTACTCCTGGTGGTGTAGACGGCGGGATGTCAAGGAGCAACTGACCGAGTCTGCACCGCATCCGACGTTTGAGGTTAGTTCACTTGATCCGCCCTGTCACTTTTCCATTTTTCTTTCTCTGAAAACCTTATTCAGATTATTACAAACATTTTAAAAAAATTAGCCAAATCGGTCCGTAGAAAACAGTACTTTCAGTTTTTACACAATTTTCAAATTTTCAGGACAACTTTTCCCATTTTTCCCATTTTCATGCATTGTCATACAGTTATCAGCTATGGTCAAAATTTCAAGTCTCTAGCTCATCGAGAAGTTAGTTTAAAATCAATTACAAAATTCCACCCAGGCAGATAAAGCCCATAGCTAGTTAGTTTTTCACGAATTTTTCAATTTTTCTTTCTTTAAAAACCTGATTCGGACTATTATGAACATTTTAAAAAATTACCCAAATCGGTACACGGAAAAAAAAAGAATTTCAGTTTACTCCGAATTTTCCAACTTTCTGGTCAAATTTTCTTATTTTTCATTAGCCAAAAACATTATTCGGACTATTACGAACATCTAAAAAAAAAAAAAAAATGCAAACTGGTGCGTAGAAAAAAAAATTCACCTTTTCCAATTTTTTATTAACTAGAAACCTTACTCGGACTATTACGATCATTTAAAAAAAAATCATCTAAATCGGTCCATAGAAAAGAGTACTTTCAGGTTTTTTCCGAATTTTCAAATTTTCCGGACAACTTTTCCAACATTTTCATGCAATTCTGAGCTGTGGTCAAAATTTTAAGTCTCTAGCTCATCGATAAGTTAGTTTAAAATCAATTACGGATAGACAAAGCCCAAAGCGAGTTAATAAAAACATTTTAAAATAGGGCCTTCCTTTAGACTTCTGGCTACATTGGGATTTAAATCCGAGCCCTGAAAATCTAAAATACAGCGCCTTAACTACTGAGATATGAGTCGGCCCTATCATTTTATAACACCACAGCAATAACACATTTTACAATCACCGATATTCATTGGAGGATAGAAAGAGGGTGAAGAGAGTCATGGGTGTGTACAAGGCCAATATTGTTCCTGAAGCATGGAAAGATATTGGTGGGAAAATTATGAGAGATGTTTGAAAGCGTAAAGATGACCATGGCCACAAGCTAGCACTTGATTTCAGGCATAAGGGTATGGAAAAATTTTCTTTCGTATGAAAGGGTGTAAGGAACTGGAATAAATTGCTAAGACAAGTGTTGAATAATTTACTAGATACACTGAAAACATTTAAAATAAAAATTAGTAGAAAGCAAAAGTAGATTGGAAGAGAAACTGAGAAAGACCCGTGTGTAGGGGGATTGCCACGGGAGTGGGTGCTCCATCGCAATTTTCTCAATTATTGATATTATGTAATTCTAAACGATCTCTGAATCGCTCTAAATAAGATACTTTACTAAATTTGTAATAAAGCAGCACCGATTTGTTCAGTCTGCTCACCAAATCGGATAAAATAAGACAAATGTATTTTTACCGCTAACTCTGTATCATTCTAAATCTTGAACTAAACCTCTGTGTGGTCGTATTTGCTCACTATTTTTAAGCGTGAAATTAGAAACGTCAAAACTAAACAACTATGAGCCGTAACCTAAACTACATTCCACTGATTGCAAGGAGTAGAAATAACAAATTTGTTAAGCTAATGAATTTAAAAGTTTCTTATTATGATTTGTAGCAGTTGCAGACTTTTCTCTGAGAAGATTTCAAATAATTAGTTGAAACTCCGTAGTATCTTTTGCTATATCCCAAGCTTCACATACTTTTTTTTTAGATTTCTTATATTTTACTAGCGAATATTTTCTTTTTCGGAATGTTCGAACAGCATGAAACTGATACAACATTTAATTTTAAACGCTTATGTCAAATGCTGGCCTGAAACGTTTCTGATTTAACGAGTTCATGAACAATAATTGAGAAAAGTCTGTAATGTTTCATGATAATTCCATTTCTTATACTCAGAGATCAAGTATGAAGTTCAATAAGTTTCCAATAACTGGTTAATACTAGTAAAAACTTCTTGCATCAAGGTTCATCGTCAAAGCCTGAAATTTTCTCTTACCAATTTAGCCATTGCGATTCAATAATCTTGGTGGTGTAATAATTCAGCAGTATTATTATTGTTTTTGTCTACTATAAATGATGATTACTTGGGAATGAGTATTTCATGCTGATAAAATAACTGATTTGATCACCGTCTGGTCATTACTACAAAATACCCGCAGGTTGTAGCAATAGCTAACACCAACAGAATTCTTCTGTCATGCTAATGATTTTAGTAGCTTGGAGAATAACTTTTTACTCTGGTGAACTTGACTTTCCCTTTCAATGCAAAAAATAACAGTGAAATAAAAAAGCAAAGGGCTCAGAACTAGAAGCAGCTACCGCCGTTTATGGTTTCTGATCACACAGCAAAAACTAAAATGTGAAAACGATTTTCCTAGAACTGAGGAAATAAGTTTCATTGTGTAGCATTATAGTAAATTTTAGGGTTTTAAGAGTATAGAGAAGTAATAGGACATAGTGGCAATGCATTGATTTTAATGATTTGATGACTCTGTCGTCAGAAAGGATGATCAGTTTATTAATGAAAATTTGCATCATCAAGGTGCATTTGTAATTATATGTATCTCTCATTTAATGAAATGAAGAAAGTATCAGCTTATCATGAAAAGCTTTTTGCAAATTGTTACTTCCATATTCAGCGTTTGTATTTGATTGGGATTTCTCTAATTTAAATCAACTTCAGTTTTCAGTTTGGGTTTCAGACAAGTGTTATGTACCAGATAATTGTATCTAGGAAGTCACTTTTCCGTCGGTGTTTTGAAGTGGTTTTAATAGTCACCTCTTTCTTGGAATAGATTGTATCCAAATCTATACTTGTAACTTAATGAAGATTTAATACTTCTATTAAGAACGAGGAATCTACTTTTTCTTGGGAGTTGATGACTGTAACAAAGTACACGTTAAGTTCTATTAGTCTGGTTGGAAACGGTTCGATACTACAAAGAAACAATTTCTGGCAAGAACTGCTAACATTTCAAAGCTTCAAAAACACCACTATATTTATTTTACGCTATATCTCATTGCCCTTAAATCATGGTTACCGTGTTGATCAATAACAACACGAAATAATGGACAATATTTGATTTATATTATGATTAATATGTCCCACTTAACATCACAAATGTTGTATTTACGGAGACGGTAGAAAAATCTGTTTATGAAAGTATTCTTATTTTGGTTTCGACTTCATCCTTCGTTTAAACTAGTATCATTACAGTTTTTCGACCGGAAGTATGTATTGAGTTGCAATAACAGTTCCCCGATATTTACTCCTGTTGGAGTCGGTTGTTGTCGACATCGTGCAGGAGAAGTTTACTAGGCCTACTTTAGGCTTCAAGAAGAGCTTCCAAACTGGCCTTTGATGCGATGTTGGGTAGTTGAGACGGCTAAAGCGCTCGTTAAGGAAGGAAATGAGACGAAGCGAAATGTCACAATATCGGACGACCGTGTGCGGAGTATACATGGTAGACTATAGCAGGACGATAAAAATATCGCTAGCTGGCGGACTGGATCGAGGCGCCCGCTATAGCCCGAGGATAAGTCCCTCTTCCAGAGAAGAGGCTTATTTGGGCTCTGAGGAACACACCGGCGGCAGCGCTTCAATTTTACGGCTGCCGCATCCTCAAACGCCGTCCTCTGACTTCAGAGAGAATCATAAAGGGAACACAGGTAGGCAACGCTGCGCGGCAGCCCGCAACATAAAATTTTACGCGTCGCACACGCTAGCGGCTCGCTGGGCTGCCGCGATTTACGCTACCTCGCTGCGGAGGCTCCAATGCACCCACTGCGCGTCGAGAGGGGGAAAAAGTGGCGGAGCAGAAAAAAAGGCATTTCCACGCCGACACTTGTCGCTGTCGGGGAGGAAAAAAAATAATGTATGGGAAGGTTGTCGGCTGCGCGTGTTGATGCTGTCGTTGTTTTACTGCGTGACGAAGTACGGGGACAGTTAAAGAGGCTTAAAGATGGAAGTGGCTTTTTTTGTCGCACAGTGTGTGTACAGGGATTTGACAGTGCTGATGCTGGTAAAACATTGGGTTTATCGACTGCATGGTGCTTGAGTTACGGTGACACAAAAAAATATATAAAATTTGATTTAACGCCAGACGTAAACGTTTTGGATGGATTCAGAAAGGCAGTAAATTTTTTTAAAATGATGAAGATTTATCTCTTTTACTGAATCAATGTTGAATAACACCGTCAGTATTTTCATTACATTGTTATTGAAACTTTAAATATCGATTACTTTTATGAGTTAACTTTTAGTAGTTCAGGGTGTCATTAAACTATGAATACAAATTTCAAGAGAATACTCTATGTATGACTCTCCGGAGATACTGAAATGTTTAAAAAATTGTCATTTATTTAATCGAGAAATTTCATTATCACGTCCTCCTCTCTAGAGTCTCTGTATTAAATACAAAGTATTCTCCAGCAACACAAAGACTCCACAAGAAGGACGTTTTTTCTCGGTATTGAGAATTAATAAAATGTTCTCAAGGATCTTTCGGTGATCGAAATCTATGTCGCCAACTGCTGAGGATCTTAACGTAGTAGATGGTATTTGTTGGTCATAACCAGGTGTTGGTCAGTAACTGTCTTGTTAACAACTATGGGTTACGTAGAAACTCCTGAGGCACAACGAACAACTGCTTTAAACAACCAAAACGCAAAGCCAAAAGCGTGTGGAGGATACCTAGTTTTACTAAACTGAAATCCTGTCTGAAATATCAGCGATCTGAATCCACTGACAACTCTGAAATCATTACAGAGACTAGGCAGAGAACTTACTTCGAAAGTGAGGAGACTACTTTGCTTTTGGATGAAAAACGTGATGCGTCAGACAATAATTCAATGTTCTCGACAAGAATAAGAACAAGCAGGATGCAAATCAAATCATTTCTTTTGATGTAATTCTAAAGTTCCTGGTCTTTGAAGAAGGCACCGCAATCCTCCCGCAAGAGGTAGACAAAAGAGAGAAGAAAATTAGACGTTTCATTAATTACATAATCACTGACTCCTCAGAGAAGAAAAGTTTTAGCAGACATATTTCATGCAGTTTGAGAGCGTAAATCAATGATACAAACAGAGCATACAACCATCGGACATGGTGTTGCTAAGGTTAAATGTTTTAGTTAGAATTATTGAGAAGTTGTAGGATGAAGCATCAATTTTGATTTCCTATGCTAATGGTATTCCAAAAACACAGGAAGCTGAGAATAGTCCACGTTAAATTTACGATGATTTATTTGCCTTCCTTAATACCATTTAACTCAGGAAAATACTTAATGAATTAATTAGTGAAAACTCTCCTGCCTGATAAATATCAGGACGGAAAGAAACATCAAAGCTATCGGAAAGTGTATGAACAGTGCGTAATTTTTTAGTTAACAGTGACGGACACTATCGTAGTACCCAGTTAACCCTCTTTTCGAAGTTGTATGGATGTGGTTCAGTTTATTCAGGTAGATTCTATTTGTCAGACAAATGCTTTATCTATTTTTGTGACGGACCGAGGGGTGTCCAGAACAGTAGGTGTTTTGATACGTTACAATATTTACAAAGCTATGCTGCCGATTTATTACCGACTAGTTTAAGCCCGTGACCGTTTTTAGCGTATCGTCACGGGTCTAGATTAGTTCCAGTTTTTATGATGAAAGATTATGACAGGATGATCTGATTTGACTAAATATAAACTTTACCCATGTTTTAGGATAAATAAAATCTCTTGAGCCTGAAGAACTGAGAAGCATTAATAGAGGTAGATATTAAACACGAACAGGGACGATAGCGCAATAGAATAATTGTTTCAAAGGTCATAGACTCGAACTTGCTTAAATACAAACGTGACTTGTATTTGACCCTTAAAGATCACTCTAAAATTTTTTTTAAAATTTCTGTTTGCTTCGGAAACATTACGTTTTTTACTGAGCCTGGGAAAACACTCATAATGTAATCATTGGTCTCAGTATATGTAATGGCCATAGAACTTAATACACATTCCATATTATTAAACAGTTGAGTATCTCGGAAGAATTGGATTACCAGAATAGTTGATTCGGTATCATACTTGATCTGATGTTCACTTAAAATAACCTAATAACTCACGTACAGTTAACATGAATAAAGACGTTCTACAAAAGTGGTCAGTATAATGTCTGAAAAGCAAATAAACTGTAATGCATAAACTTTGGTCAAGCAACAACATTACTGACACTTTTAATTAAACTGAAATTTATGCTAAGCCGGAATGACAATTGGCATTCATGGTTACAGTAGAGACCAGAGTAATTTATTTTTTTATGTTTGTTTTTAAGTTGCTTTCATTAGCAACATGTTACTGAAAAGCAGATCAACGTTTATTCAGACGACAAAATTTATCAGTATTTTTTTTAACTATGAAACGCTACGAAAAGCAAACTTAATGAATGTATTATGGCAATTAATTTGATAGCAGTTGCTTAGCTATTAAGTTGTGAACATAACCACGAATTTCTTCTAATGGTATCTCTGGTCGCTGTTTTGCGAGCGAAGGCTGACACGTGACAGCATTCTCCAGCCAATAACCACCGACGTGAGTGAATGAGTGACATTACGAAATTATACAATAGATTAACTAGCTGTGGGCTCCAATAAGATGTTATTTGTCAGAAATATTCGACACCAGGGTAACTCTTCTGATAAAGCAGAAGTCCCGTGACTGCACTTAATAGTGTGATAATAGATATCTGGAAAAGCTTAGGACATATCACTAAACTCCGCACAATAATTACCTGATATGGCTACTAACTTAACGAGTGTGAAATTACTTTACGAAAACAATGGATAGATTCAACAAGTATTTAATTATAAAAGCTCAACATACATTTATCCGCAATGAGTAAATTAAGAAGAACGGAAACACACGAACAACACGCTCACCACGATGGCTCAATTGGACCAACTGAATGTTACTAAATACACCAACACTTTTTCATATGCAAAGCTTAAGATTAGCACAACCACTGAAATATAAATTTATATGTTTGTTACTCTAAACAACTGAATGACTGTTATGATTACGATCCAAATTGCAAACCCACGAGGCATTAGGCTATTACAAGACTGGCAACAACATTTACGATGCACTGCCTAAATTATTATTTAAAATACGAGGAATAACTTTAAACTGAATACCAAGACAATAACCTACAAGGAGGAAAAGCATAGCCCAAAGGAAATAGACAGAGACACGCCGTTATCTCCTACATGGTGCGACGAATTGCAACTTACACTAAATTGTAAAAAGTGCAAGGCAATGTGCATAACCAACAAAAGGAATCCGTTTGTTCAGAAATACAAAGTAAACAGTTTAAAATCTTGAGCATGGCTGCGTTACAGCAACGGTGAAACTCGTATTAGCTACAATAATAGCGAACCAGTTGCTTAATTTTGATTTATTAAACTTAACTACAATTTCGACAAACAGTTTAGTTATTGATATGATCGCGTCCGTAAAAAATTTGGGCACAACAGTACAAAGTAACATGAAATGGTTCTTGCATGTTAATTCGGTCGTAGGCAGAGTAAATTCTAGGCTGCGACTCATAGGCCAAATCATGAAAAATTTTAATACATAAACAAAGAAGATAGCGTACAAATCTCTTGTGCGTCCATATTTGGACTACTGTTGTGCCATTTGGATCCGTTTCATAAGGAGTTGATTGCCGGTACAGAGAAAGTACATAGAAGAGCCACTCGTTTCGTGACCGCTTGCTACAGTCACTACAAAAGCGTCAAAGAACTGATTAGTAGACTGGGCCGGGAGTCTCCAGTAGATAGACGAATCACGTTTTTTTTTTTTTTTTTTTTTTTTATTGGTAACACCCACTATCACTTGCGAGTGCGGTGAAATACTTCGTCCACCAACCAATGACAGGAAAGATTGGATAAATACGATGCCTCACTGATGCTTATATGAATTTTTTCTTCCCTCGTACCATTCGCAATTGGAATGCACAGCGAAGAGATTAGTTTTTGGTGCTGAGCACCCTCTGGCACAAACAATTTTATGAATTGCCGAGTATATATGTAGATGTTGCCAACCGGCAGAACAGATCGAATCCCCACGTTGACAAGGTCCTTATGGACTCTGCGTGAGGTTCTCAGGTGTTAGCGGCATGTGCGTCAGCACTTGGTCTAGTCTTGCAACTCACTGGTTCGTCCGCGCGAGTAACTAAGCGGACGCTTGTTCCCACTCGCTCCAGTGACTTACGATTCATATGCATGAATAAAATACTAACATGCCTATTTCAAATCCTAATTAGTAGTCTGCCGTTACATTTTGAATGCTTGCTTTCAGCTTTATGTAATCAAGAAGTCAAAGATAGATGTGGATGTGGCAGTACTAGTAACTTGTGCCCTATACTTCGTATATAATTTCCATAAAATATCTGATTATGGAAATCAATATCTTCCAAGGTAGTAAACGATGTGTGTGACACTAACTTACTTCTGTAGATGAAATTATATACGGAATAGGAGCGTTATTTTAGAAAATAATTGGGCTAGAATTAGTTTTTCTTATTGATTATTACTGAAAGAAAATTAATTCCACCCGGCAAAATATACTTTCTACTTTATTTTATTACATTATTTAGTTAAATTTAGTAGCTTTTGAGAATTGATTCTGAAGGGTTGGATTAGGATAACTACTTGTCAGAAGTACCAATAGTTATGTTAATATTTTTCTGTTTTAATCTTAGCCGCACGGCATTACACATTTGTTTATTCAGCTTATATTACTTACATGGATCTTATTTTATGAATATTTGTCAGCAATCCTGTAAGGTATCTCTCCTTGGATATATATTATAGTTCCCTACATATGATCTTCACTTACACAGCTGGTATTTGGATCCCATAACATCATAATAATTTGGTTGTAATTAATTACAGATAAGTCAGCATCTGTTGCGTTAGATTTGTCGATTTAGTTTCATGCCAGTGTGTGGAAACTGAACAGTATTTAACATTTGAAGCAAAGGATGTAAATAATCGCTTATCAATAAGTTCCACTGTCTGAAGAACAGTTTTCTATCAACTAGCTGAAATTTTTTTAAGGTCATATACGTACAGCTTTTTTATGATAAGGAATTCAAAATTCTTTCAGAGAATATGAGCAATAATATTATTAAGAATCAAAAGCCAAGTTTACGATTTTATGCGACAACCTGAATGTTGTATAAACAGTTTTCCACCTTACTTAGTGCTGCTTACTAGGCTTGTCGACGTCACGGATATTAGAGTTGGCAGAGGACTGTGGGTAAGGACCTGGAAGGAATTTAGCCATAGCCTTTTAATCAATAAACTACTGCAGCATTCACCTGCGATGATTTCGGGAAATCATGGAAAACCGACAGCAGGATGGTCGCACCAAGTACTGAACACCAGGCTCCAGCGTTAAATACTCTCTCACAGGGGTTTCAAAGAGCCTGGCACGTAGTTATGAAATAAGCGAAACTTGTAAGTGGTGCATTTAACGCACAAAATAATTTGTATTTTGAATGTAAACAGCAGGACATATCGACGAATGAGTTTATTTGAAACTGAAAATAATTTCATCCAAACTCGTTCGACAATCTGTCTTGCTGTTGACACTTCCAGTCTCGAATTTGTTTCGTGATAAACGGATACGCGGAACTCTTTCCACATGTTTCACATATCTATTTTTATTGATAGCTGTCGAAAACGAGAGAAAATAGGAAAATGGTTCGTTACAACATTCGTTTATATTTAACACTGGAGAAATGGAAAGTATTGACCAATTTTAAATTGTTTAATCTCAAAATGATTTTAAAACAATAAATTGAATGCTCTTGTTGTTGAATATATGTGGAACTAAAAGTAGCGTCTAATGAATTTAGTAAACACAACTTGAGCCCTGGGGGGAAAAAATAACATTAATTATACAATTCATTAAAGAATATTAGAATTTTATAACCACAACTAATTAGGATTATGACTTAATTTTAGGTCCTCACGTATTATCTTCAGCAAAGTCATTGCAGCCTCGGATTGTGTATGGGAGGAACAAGCAACGATACAAACATTCCACAGTATTGTCACCCAATGGTATGGAAAATTGAAATGATGATCACCTCACTGATGTTTGAATCTTGGCACTACATAGCGTTTTGTAAACCTACAGGGAAGATCTAATTCTTATTTTCATACTTCATATAAGTAATTTTCATTTGGACCTTGGTCTCATGCAGGAGCTCTGTTAAATAAGTATCAAATCTTCAACTATGGTGAAGCGTGAATTTCTGCTGCCACCGACAATCAGCTGTGAAGTGAGCACAGGTATGGCCTCTACTTGCCGTAAGCATTGCAATACTTCGCAAATAATCTGCGTGCACGGAAGTATACACGCCAAGTCGAGTCAAAGGTGGCAGCGTCTACCATTTTCTCGAAGCGATTCGGACCATTTTTAGATCTTAATTTCTTTGTTCTTAGTGACTCTACGTGCCTCAAATTTCTAGTTTATTTAGATATCAGCAATCGTAGCAAACAAATTAAATTTTGTTTCATTTCTGTACCTAATTTGGAACTTATTCACACTCAAATTTCACGGATTTTGTCATTCACTCACTCATTCATTCATGAAAACTGTAAGATACTTCCTGTTGTAGCAGAAAGCTGAAATTTTGTACGCTGACAAAGTTTCATCCTCAATTTATAAGAAAAGTATAAAACTGGTAAATTTACTTTCTGTCCTAATAACTTTATACGCCTCAGATTTACCGAGGTTACGAAGTTTAACTAATTTAACTAGAGAATCCATTCTGTTTCAGAAAGGGAACTCAATGCACACTGTAAATTGTAGTCTCGGCTCAGAAGAAGATCTCATAACTTTTTGTAAATAAACATTTTTTGAACAAGAATTATTTTTGTGGGATTCAGAAACAGTAAAATCCAATCGTTGAGTTTATCCATATGACTACAAGTGATTTTAAAGTGCTATACAAGCTAAATGTGGTCATGTAAAGGATTCGAGAAGAAAAAAAAGCCCAGCAGTGTTCTGTTACTAAAGAACTCTTCCTGAAATGCTTTCAGGGTAACTGTAAAAACTTATGCAGTCATGAGGAGAATTTGGTCTGACAGTGGGTTTCTAACCTCAAGCTGAGAGTCTACACTCCTGGAAATTGAAATAAGAACGTGAATTCATTGTCCCAGGAATGGGAAACTTTATATACACATTCCTGGGGTCAGATACAACACATGATCACACAGACAGAACCATAGGCACATAGACACAGGCAACAGAGCATGCACAATGTCGGCACTAGTACCGTGTATATCCTCCTTTCGCAGCAATGCAGGCTGCAATTCTCCCATGGAGACGATCGTAGAGGTGCTGGATGTAGTCCTGTGGAACGGCATGCCAAGCCATTTCCACCTGGCGCCTCAGCTGGACCAGCGTTCGTGCTGGACGTGCAGACCGCGTGAGACGACGTTTCATCCAGTCCCAAACATGCTCAATGGGGGACAGATCCGGAGATCTCGCTGGCCAGGGTAGTTGACTTACACCTTCTAGAGCACGTTGGGTGGCACGGGATACATGTGGACGTGCATTGTCCTGTTGGAACAGCATGTTCCCTTGCCGGTCTAGGAATGGTAGAACGATGGGTTCGATGACGGTTTGAATGTACCGTGCACTGTTCAGTGTCCCCTCGACGATCACCAGAGGTGTACGGCCAGTGTAGGAGATCGCTCCCCACACCATGATGCCGGGTGTTGGCCCTGTGTGCCTCGTCGTATGCAGTCCTGATTGTGGCGCTCACCTGCACGGCGCCAAACACGCATACGACCATCATTGGCACCAAGGCAGAAGCGACTCTCATCACTGAAGACGACACGTCTCCATTCGTCCCTCCATACACGCCTGTCGCGACACCACTGGAGGCGGGCTGCACGATGTTGGGGCGTGAGCGGAAGACGACCTAACGGTGCGCGGGACCGTAGCCCAGCTTCATGGAGACGGTTGCGAATGGTCCTCTCTGATACCCCAGGAGCAACAGTGTCCCTAATTTGCCGGGAAGTGGCGGTGCGGTCCCCTACGGCACTGCGTAGGATGCGACGGTCTTGGCGTGCGTCCGTGCGTCCTGCGTCGCTGCTGTCCGGACCCAGGTCGACGGGCACGTGCACCTTCCGCCGACCACTGGCGACAACATCGATGTACTGTGGAGACCTCGCGCCCCACATGTTGAGCAATTCGGCGGTACGTCCACCCGGCCTCCCGCATGCCCACTATACGCCCTCGCTCAAAGTCCGTCAACTGCACATACGGTTCACGTACACGCTGTCGCGGCATGCTACCAGTGTTAAAGACTGAGATGGAGCTCCGTATGCCACGGCAAACTGGCTGACACTGACTGCGGCGGTGCCCAACCGCTGCGCAGCTAGCGCCCTTCGACGGCCAACACTGCTGTTCCTGGTGTGTCCGCTGTGCCGTGCGTTTGATCATTGCTTGTACAGCCCTCTCGTAGTGTCCGGAGCAAGTATGGTGGGTCTTACACACCGGCGTCAATGTGTTATTATTTCAATTTCCAGGAGTGTATTTAATACTGGCCTAAGTGTCCATGAGCTCTTTACAGACTCTTGTTGTTTTATGGTAAGCCGTTGTCCGTGCATTCGGCATTATCTCTGTGTTATATGACAGAGCCTTGTCGTCACAAATTAATAAATTTCAGGTAAATGTGAAATTAAAGTGACGCAAATGCATATGAAGCCGATGACGAGTCGAGATGAGTTATTCGTTTTAATGAATAAGCCTCACTGGAAATGAGTCTAAAATAGTTGTAAAACTGCCGTTACTGGTGGTTACTGGACTGAAGATCACGATTAAACCAAGAACTATTATTTGTAAAAAATAAAATAAATAGCTTTATTTCCATGTAGCCTTGAGTATGTTGGATAATATTGACGTAGTTGTAACGGTAACATTGGGTTAGTAGCAACGAATTTGCTGTTTGCTTTGATTACGCTGCAATGCGCGGAGTGGTCTGGCGGTAACTAGCCCTGGGTACTGATGTGTTTATGCAGTATGCAATTTGTTAGTCGTCCTTTCTGCTCTCTGATGACTCCGTTCTAAAACCGCTCCTGTACGCCGAGCCGTTAGGTTGGTGGATCCTGGGCGAATGCTGCAGTAAGGACATGGTTATGTCTGTCAAGCGCGGCGTTCGACTAATACGAGTAGCAACATCTGGCTGTCGTCAAAGATAAACTCCAAGTAAAATTATTGATAGTGTCTGCGGGAGAAGATTACTAACACGCTTATGTAATATAAATAATAGTAAAATCTGTTAAGAAATACCGAACTTGTAACGTAATCAAATCACCAGTTATTATTTAATCAAAGGTGATTTGAAGTGATACGTGATAAAGTACATTCGAGAACAAAATATTTGTGGCAACAAAGCTAACACATAACGATGAATGAAATAAAAAATATACGGTTACATAGCTACAGGCTCAGAAATACGCGTAGAATGTGTGGCACACATAGAAGAAGACCGTCCACAACATTTTCAACGGCGAACATGGATCAGAGTGGACAGATAAACATTTAACAACGATATCGACGTTTTCTGTGATGAGGTTTGCGAAATATGAAACCAGCTTTCTGTTCAAAGCAAGTCAAGCAGCAGAATTGCTTCCAGTTGAGTTAGTCAACAAGTACGAGTATAACCTCGTGGTGTGCTCTCGAGACGTATGGTACATTCCGGAGACCTTTTTCTTTAATGTTTCATTCCACCGAGTGAGGCCCAGATGGCTGGTTGGTGCAGGTTCTGAAGAACTCTTTTTCAGGTAATACCTCTCATACTACAGCCATTAGTTTACTAAAACATTAAACAATTTAAAACCTCGATATATTTTCTAGCAGTAAAAAAAAAAAAAAAAAAAACCGTTGGCTCAGAACCATACTACTGCGCTTCTTTGGGATGCAGGAACCCGTAAATGAACAAAGGAAACAAGGGACAAGACATCTAATTCTCGTAATTATGTTTATTACCTTGCTTATTTTGCTATCGCCTGTCTGTTATATGTTGAAAAACATGCAACAGTTACCAACTTACCACTGGAATTATAATTTTTACTAATCTATGCTACATTAAAAATATAGAAAAGTTATGCCTATACATCAAACGTATTTAATGAAGTGTAACAGCGATGTGCAGTAACTTATGAAAGAGATGACATAACCGTAAACTTTATATATTTTTTTCTCTTTTTTTCCACAGATCACACAGAATGTAATACAATTTGTAGATAGGAATGTGTTAACTAAAACCAGAACACATAGCTGGGCACAGTTAATCCAAAATTTAGCTTCCTTAATCGTTAATCCACTACTTAAGAAGTTAACTTCGATAATCATTAAAGCGTTACATTTTTGCAAATTTAACGCAAGTTATTATCCGTTAAAAGTTAACCATCAACAATACGTCTACCCAATGTCCCTCTGGAAACTGAGTTCTTACTGGGGTTTAACGTTTGAATCAGCTTCTTAAACGTATCGAATTCTACAAGATGTAGTGGAATTATGTTGGCAACGAAAAAGCATTGGTCCAACTTGAGATACGCCACTGTCGATGAATACGTTTCCAAAATATTCGCCAATGCTTTGTCGATGTAACCTTTTATTAGCAGATGGATGTAAAATAATAATAAAAATAATTTTGCTGCTATCTACCCCAGAACCCGCAATACTTGAAGAAGCCTTTCAATTGTTTTTCTCCTCTCACGAGTTGACCTTGCTTCTACTTTTCTTCACATTGTAAATATTTGGATGTATGCATCATCTTTATGTGTTGTTTAAGATTATTAAAGCTATAAACGTGAGCCTCGACTGTAGAAAGTTTAGTCAAGTACAGTCTGAATTCACAAATTTATTGTTCTCCCAATCTTGATTTAAATGCAATATAATCGCATAAATGTGGCCAAGGATTTTTATCTTCTCGTTGCTATTGCTAGCGTTTCTGATTTCACTAACAGTTTCTAGGTCTCCAGTTTCCATGATTTAATCAGATAACAAATATCAATTTAATTTATGTCACTAACAAACTCCAAACGAACACAATATAAAAAGCGGCACCATATTCCTCGTAGTAAAAAGTTAAGTTTTAAAAATATCAAAATCAATCACTGATTGAGTTTGAAACGTGTAGTGAGCGTTGGTTTGCGGACGTAAACTAAAAACCCTCCAGAATTCTAGCGTTCCTGCTTGCACCCACGCCAAGCCTAGCATAAAAGTGGTAATGCATCACACTGGAACTTGCACTTCACCTAATTCTTTCGCCGTTCGACTCGCCGAACGTACCAGCGCGCCATGGCGAGCAATTCAAACGAACGAAATGACGCCAACAATCAATGTAACGGACTGAAGTTAACGGAAGTTAAGAAAAACGATAATAATTTTTTAGGTTAATTAAAAAGTTACTTTTTTGCAATTTTGTTAACTTCGTTAATTAATGATTAACGGTTTTCTGCCCAGCTGTTAGTAAACTGTAACTTAGACTTAAGGCAGAACATTAGTCAGTATCAATATATGATTCTTCAAGTACGATTTAACAGTTTCCGACCAATATCACCGAATAATTTAGAAAATTTATGTAATCTCGTTTTGTCCTTAGCAAAAATAAAGATGTGGGACAGAGGTATTATATAATTTTAGCTGTTTCAGGTGAAAGAATCAAGAGGTATGATGCCATATCTGTAAGTTTCATTACGGTAATTTGAAGGCGTACTGTTTGTATTTTACTGATGCAACTCTTCTTACTTGGACGGTTTTATTTGTTTCATTATAAGTAAGTGGTAGTTGATTAGAATTTACTGACAGAATCAAAGATGGATTGAAGCTAAGACGTATTCCTTCCAGAGAAGCAATATCAAAGTTCTGATGACGTGCGCAAACTAGGAACAGCAAGCCAAGTAGTAATTTGAGCGTCACAACTTGCCATTAGCAGCGACAGCAGCACGCCAGCTGTTGCTAGTGACAACTCCATACGAAGAACACTTACTGGAGGTACACGGATACAACCGATTTCACTATAGTTGTAAACAAATCTGTACTACAGGTAGTTCCAATGAGCTAACCGTACAAAATGCAAATTCAGCTGTGATGGGAAAAAATGGAGCACTAAAGGAAATCTTTTCTGTAAAATCTTACATACTCATAATTAGATAAATTGCGTAGCACAGTATATTAAATATCTCTGAAATGTCGTTGCTTGACTACTTTGATTATATTTTAAGCATATGATGAGTAGAAATTACTACAAATTAAGTGCCATTTGGCCTGCTTTTATGAGTGTAAAATGTGTCGCCTGTTGTTTAACTTTTATTGCTACCATTTGTTCAAGCATGACGTCCATGTCAATAGACAAATGTATAAATTCTATTGAAGTTGCGAAGTAGGGAGGCTCTAAACTGTAAAATATCTCACTTATTTCGCAAGGTTAGCTCAATAGGATTTTCTAATTTCTTACATTTAATCAGATCAACTGCCCCATTCTTTGACTGGAAATTTTATACGACTGAGGCTTCTTTTGAAAGACAATCTCTTAAAATTCTTAACATTGCAATATGCAACTTGCGTGATGTGAGGGAAAATTCAGTAAACAATATAAAATTAACATTCTAGCACGATGAAATTCTTATTTTAAGCCGGGAGTATTTAAGCAGATGGCATTAGTGTGGGATTGAAATTAAATATTGATTTCTTAGCATAGCTGAAAATAGTTTCAAGTCAATGGGTATCAGAATATTCAATCAACTGTACAAGAATTCGTGACTAACGCCATCAAGTAGATTCAAAACTAGAACCAGGGAACTTCTCACACAGAAATGTCCTTATAAATTAAATTTTCTTACATTATTAATCTTTTATTGTTTTTGCATTGCTATGTACATATGATTATGATGTTCTAATGACGGAGCCAATATAAATTCCGTATTAATTAATGGTAAATAAATTGATTTTATTATACTTGTGTTTACCAAAGAAGATTCCTAGTTACTAATTTTAGAAGATTGAAGTAATTTACCTTGCTGTGAATAATTACGTAATTATTCAGGTCAGACATGGTAACGAATTAAGTTAAATTGGTATGTTAAATTTACTATACTCTGATTGAGTTAGCCAAAAAATATCTTTATATATATAAAAATCTCGTGTCACGATGTTCGTCCGGGATGAACTCCGAAACTACATAACCGATTTAGATGAATTTTGGCTTAATGTGTGTAATTTAGTCCAACTTAAAAGATAGGATAGTTTTTATCTGGATTATAGCCCTCAATTTTTATTATTTGCGAAATAAATGTTCCTTAAATGTTTGTCATAGGACAATGGTTTGTAATTATTTGTAAGCCGCCAAATATAAGCGGTCTGCTGGCTAAGTGGTTAGGGAGTCTGATTGGAGATGGAAAGGTCCCCGGTTCGAGTCTCCGTCTCGGCGAGGATTTTTATAGACACTTAACCCGGCATTAACCCCCGGCGCAGCATGCTGTATGAGGTGAAATACGCCAGGACGGTACTGTGGTTCCGATTCGACGTTAAAATGTACCAGGCAGGATGGGCGGGCTAGGTAAAGGTGGCTACGACGGGGACAGAATACCCAGCCAGTAGAAAACATGTCACCAGGTCATTACGACCACACGTAATTATAATTATAGTTCCATAAGTTTCTAATAGATGGCGATGTGTTAACTTATCTATACAACACTTGGTTAGCTAGGTTGGGTAATCATCCAGTAGATCACGTTCTGTTTCAATTTATTTATGCTACAGTTTATTCCTAACAGATGGCGGTGTGTTAATTTATCGAACAATCCAGTAGATGGCGTTGTATTTCGATTTATTTATGCTACGGTCTATTCCACGCCATATGTGTTTCTTCATTTTAATTGTGCTGTGTATTGTGTTATATTTATGCTGTATTGTTGTTCATCGTTTGTGTGTCTTTATACCTAACGACAAAGTAATTACACACATGAATATAACATTGAAGAAAACGTTACGATCAATTCGAATCGTGTAAGCATTTCTCGCTAGCTTATCATTTTTCTTCTTCTTTTTGTTATGGTCAGCTAGAGACCACGTGTCAATTTCAATTCCTCTCCTGTTGTTTTTTCTTTCTTCCTCCCCAGTACTCCTTCATTATTACACTCCGCTCTACCTTTGAATCCTGCCATATTCAAAGTCGGCTATCGAAAAATTTTTCTTTCCATACAGTTCACTGGTATTATTTCATTTCAAATCTTTCTAAACCTCTTGAATATCATTCTTCTTTTTCTGTTATTTTTTTCAATGTTATTTTATATTTCCTCATTAGTTCTTAACTTCCATTTTACTGTATTTTTCAATGGACCCACTGTATTATAGTGTCTTATTTTAAGGCTTTCAGAAAGGCACTTTTTGCTGTAATTCAAATATTTTTCAGTGAAATGTCGCCAAAGAATGTAACCTCGACAATGCATGTAGCAGAGAGGCAAGACGCAAGACGAGAGAGCTCATCAATCAGCAACACAAATCGCGGCAAGTAAGGAAGTTCAAAGAATCAGGACAGCTGAGCGTCGTATGCAAGAATCTCAAGAACAGCATGATGAACGTCTGTGACAGAATATATCGAGAACAAGAGCGGCACGAGAACAGCACATAGCTACATTTAGAGAAAGAGAACGAGAGAGACAGTAAATCAGCCGTGCATTAACACGTGTGTCATTTGTTCGTCTTGAGTTCGAACATGCACCAGACATTGATTACTCTGCACATTCTAAAATTGCAATCGGTGCAATGGACAAAGTATGCCAGTACTGTCAGGTGTTGAAATTCCACAATGAAGTAGCCGGCATGTGTGGCGCATCAGGAAAAGTTGTATTATTACCACTTCCCACTTCTACACAGAACCTTTGCAATCACTTCTTGCTGGCGAATCAAACGATTCGAAATTGTTTCTGCGCAAGACACGCAAATTCAATTCCTGTTTCCAGATGACGTCTTTTGGAGCAACTAAAATTTGCGATCTCACATCTGATGGACGTCATTTTGAAACTGCATTCAAAATAGAAGGCCAGGTGTACCATAAGACTGAGTCGTCGATGCCGATGCCTAATGATGTCCCGAAGTTTCTCCAAATCTATTTTATGGGAAGTTGTGAGGAACGCGTGACATCTCGGGGCCAGTATAATTTCATCGAACAATCAGAAGAGAGAGCAATTGTGGTATTGTTGGAAAATTTTTTGGAAAATAATAATCAACTTATTCAATTGTTTAAAAGAGTGTCGCCACAATTAAAAAATGACAACTATCAAATTGTCATCAAAGCTGACAAATTACCATCAAGAGAACACGCTGGCAGGTTCAACGCAGCAACTGTAGATGAAGTTGCAGTTATTATAGTTGGTGATCCTGTTGACAATAGAGCCATTAAAATCACACTACGAGATAGCACTGTTAGTATAATTTCGGATCTACACCGTTTGTATGACGCACTCCAGTATCCACTGATATTCTGGCAAGGGCAGGATGAATATCACATCAACATCAAACAGTGTGATCCAGTTACTGGTAAATTTAATATTCAACTATTTAATTCCTTATTTTATTAATATAGTAGACCCGCGGCATTCCGAACAGAGGCCGGATTTTCGCGGGCCCACTACATTAATTTCTTATTCTTATAATTTTTTTTCCTATTTAATTTCTTATTTTTTCAGGTAATGAAACAAGTAAAAAAGTGACTTCAATGAAGTACTACGCCCACCGGTTGATGATTGACGAAATCAAGAGAACTATATCCTCGATATCTTTAACTGTACCATCAATACGCCGTGAATATATACGCCGAAATTGAAAACGAACGTTTGCGATTTATTCCATACAACCAGGCTAAATTACGATAGGAGGAATACATCCACTTACGAGATGCTATAATCGGCAATATAGATGAAACTTTAATGCCAATGATATCGGTAATGCATTTATTTTACCTTCAAGCTACATCAGCAGTCCACGGAACATGCAGGAATATATACAAGATGCCATGACTTACGCACGTCATTATGGTCGTCCAGATTTTTTTATTACATTTACATGTAATCCGAATTGTGAGGAAATACAAACTTTGCTATTACCAGGCCAACAATCAATGCATCGTCATGATATCACCGCACGTGTGTTCAAACAAAAATTAAAATCATTGATTGATTTAATCGTAAAATATTCGGTTTTCGGTAACACACGTTGCTATCTGGATTCGATTGAGTGGCAAAAGCGAGGTTTGCCTCATTCTCACATTTTTATTTGGTTTGAAGTTAAAATCCGTCCAGAAGAAATTGGTCAAATAATTTCAGCCGAAATTCCGGACCCGGTAATTGATCTAGAATTGTTTGATATTGTTACCAGTCACATGATCCACGGGCCATGCGGTGCTTTTAACATGACATTGCCATGCGTGGAAGATTTAAGAAGCGTTTTCCAAAGGAACATACGAATGATACTATTATGGATATCGACGGTTATTCGTTGTATCGCCGCAGAAACGCTGAGAATGGTGGCCACACATTTACGATGCGAATGTCAAATTCTAGAAACCAAGTTGAAATTGACAATCAGTGGGTGGTACCATACTCACCATTGCTTTCAAAAACGTATAAGGTTCATATTAATGTCGAGTTTTGTAGTTCTGTAAAATCCATTAATTACATTTGCAAATACGTTAATAAAGGCAGTGATTTGGCCGTATTTGAAGTAAAAAATGTAAATATAAATGACGAAATAATACGATAACAGATAGGTAGATACATCAGCAGCAACGAAGCTATCTGACATATTTTTAGTTTTCCCATGCATGAAACTGAAAAAACGTGATCCGACGTACTATGACTACTGAGTCACAGCAACGCGTGACCGGGTCAGCTAGTGTTGATATAAAACATGACTGTAGAAGGTGACAACAGAGTAACTTCTATGTCAGTTTTATTTTGTCCAGAATTTTAATACATGAACGGAAATCTCTCACAGGTTGTAAAGGGAATATCCAGCATACTTTACAAATGAAATTATTACTAAATTTAATCCTGGACCAATGGATTATACATAGCTTTACGAATCTGCTTCGTAATTAACACACGCATCTGAAAAAAAACCTGTAAAATTGTTACATAAATTATATTCTTGACCTTCCGATCCATACTGAATACTCGAAGATGGTACAAAAGTGCTGAATGTTTTCATTAGATATACAGCCTGATGGCATTAATAATGATTATTTCAATACTGATGTAAGCATTCAGTTTAATCTGTAAACGTGCATTTCTATAGTGAATGTGATGAATGAATAATTAGCGTTTAACAGCTCTATCACCAGCAACAGGTGCCTTCATTGTCTTGTATGATTAAAACACCAGACTAGATTGGAACGCTGGGCAATTTGTATGATGTTCCTTTCACAGCAAAATATATTCCATGGAAGCGTATGCCATGAATTTGGACAAATATGTTACCATTTTAACAGAACAACCACACATTGAAACACGCAGTTGTAATCAAATTATAGTTGGAATTATCTTTCTGTATTTTCATGTAATTTATAGATAATTTTTTTAATTCACTGAGATTTCAATATGATTAAAGAAACATCTTCTCGAAATTTGTAAAGATCTGAATTTTTTGCTTGAGATTCACATTTTGTAACGTACCCTTCTTTCGCTTGTGAGACGCAACCTCACGAACATCTAGTTGAGTACGTTAAGGAATTTTTACTCCGTATCTGTAATGAGCGCAGATTTAAAACGTAGAATTGGAGGTGAAGTCTACGATCGAGGACATTTCATTAACAGAGTAATTCTCCAAACATTTAGGACATGATTTTATCTCAGTGGCGACCTCAACATAGAGCATAAATGACAACACAATAATGATAGATATCAAGAGAGAGTCTTTCAAGCGAACAGGCAGTCTGCTGGTTTCAGATAAAATATATACGAGAATATGAGACTGATTATAAAATATCTCCTCCTGTGACGTCAAGAAACATAAATTTCCTTTAGAATTTAGTTTCAAGTGACTAACAAAGTTTTTATCTAATTTTTATGACTTGAGATGTTGAAACGTTTGAATCTTTAAACGAGCAATTCTTGTGTAGCTGCTATAAAATTTCCTAAGCTCCATAGCTATTGGCTAGAGAATGGTGCCACGTGTTAGCCTTCGCTCGCAAATTAACAGAGAACAGAGATATCATTAGAAGAAATTGCAGGCTATGTCCACAACTTAGCTAATCAACTGCTACCAAATTAATTATCATAAAACATTAATTAAGTTTGCTTTTTGTAGTATGTCGTAGTTAAAAAAGTCAATATATTTTACAATTAAAGAAACGTGGATCTGCTTTTCAGTGACAGGTTGCTTTAGATACAACGGACCCGATGATGGCGGCAGTGCAAGTCGCCGAAAGCTTGTCAGTAGAAAATGTAATCCGGCGGCAAACCCGCGAAGAATTTGTAGCAACATAAAAGATCGCGAGGGGGTACTACGCTTCTCCCCTCCCTTATTGTTTAAGTCTTTTTAACCAATCACTGATGACACAATAGGCACGCAAATTTAATTGTTTTAATATATCTTCTTTTGAGTATAATAAAACATTAGTGAATTTATATTGATGTCTTCTCTCAACGCAGCGGATGCTCTAGATTAGCGTTTTGTAAGTAATTTATTTCATGATAATCAAAGACACGAACAACTGAAATAATAACGTCCGTTGTAGGAAGAAAGGTCATACGTGATACATAATTTAGTGATCCAAGAAATCGATGCAACAACAAACAAACATACGGCTGGTTCAGTAGTTGTGTTTGAATCAACGCGATCTGGCCGGAGATAAGACCGCGACCCATAATGTAGTGAGTGTCGGCACCGAAGTGGAACGGACGCATCTGCAGAGTGTGCTTTACGCTCATGGAGAGTTGTGGTACGAGACAGAACCTGAGAGACACACAGTCGCCACAGTATATCCGCCTCTCGCTCTTCATCTCTCCGCTTACTGCAAATCTAATACAGTGTCACCAGTATCGACCACCAAGCAACTCGCCCCAGCTCTGCTTATTCTGGCATTAATTTGAACCAACTTTCAACATTTAGTTCGTTTTGGTGACACTGTTAACTCCACAACCTTCTACAAATTCACTGGTGGAAATATCTAATTCATTATAAATTGTTCAATTACACGAAATCATCAGTTGTCATCGTTTTTATTGCTTTATTACTTTACGCTTCGTCGACGTCAACGTCATTAGGGGCGGGAAAGTTTGGGGGGGGGGTCAAGGAATGGGAAGGAGTTCGACCACGGCGTTTGAAAAGAAACAACCCGGCAATCGCCTGGAGTAGTTTGAGGAAACCTTGGAAATCCAAATCTGGATGCTCGGAGTGGGATTCGAACCCATATCCTCCCGAATGCGAAGCCAGAGCGTTACCAGTCACCCACCACGCTCGGTATTAGGAATTATCATTAACGTTACAGCCTACTGCTGAACATACAGCCCTACGTTTATCCATTCATCTGCACTACAGTTTTCGAAAACTGTAACATCCAGAATAAATGGTCTGAATCACTACAAAATCGTTGGATGTGTAAAACAGTGGAACTGAAACAAGCGATTAGAATTGCGCAGGGATGGCGTGCACGAGGGCTCAGTACTGTCCTCTTCAGTGAGACCGGACAGGTCAGAGTTAAACCACGCTCAGTTGGAGCAGATCCCTCAAACGAAGTTGAAACGTCACGTACGCCTCGTCTACATCAAAGGATTTAATACCAGCATGTGAGTGATTTTGAATGTGGCAGAATAATTGGTATCTCGGAAATGTGTTTGTCGTAACATGACAGTGCGATTCGTACAGGACACGGTGCAACTATAGTAATGCGTGTGTGGAACCAGTAGATAGAAGAAGGTCGAACAAAGCAACGTGCGGGCAATGGATCACACAATGTGACCACAGCACAGGATCACCACCATTTTGTCCTCGTGGCCGTAACCGACAGAACAGCTTCGTCCACAGTGCTGGCAAGATGTTGCAGCAGTGCGTCGACACCGCTTGCTGAGGGCTGAACTCACTGCACTCAAGCCACTGACCAGAAACTACCAACGCCTCAGACTGCAATGGACACGTGTTCACCGTAACTACCGTGCTGAGTAGTGAGATGTAGTGTTTTCAGATGAGTACAGGTTCAGCGTGTCCTACAGTGAAGGTCCACGCTATCGCGGTGATTACAATAGGGCATACTCCATTGTTGAGCAGCTAGAGGACAAACATCAAGTGTGATGGTTTGTGGCGCCTTTGGTTAAACATGCGATATCACCTCCTACGTAACATTCCGGAGGGCCTCGAGCCCGAGGCTCTCCTCCTCCTGCAGGCAGCGCCACATGTCACATTTCAGCAGGTAAATTCACGGCCTCATGTGGCGAGGAATGTGTGAGGCTTCTTCAAAAAACGGTGGGTGCCACTGCTTCTGTCTTCCACACGTTCGTCTGATATGTCACCCATCGAACATTCTGGCATATTGATGGTCGATTCTTCGTCGTGACGTCTAGAAATTCAAACTGCAACATGTTGTGGCTTCTCACAGTGAAAGTGCGTGAAAAAATGTGCCTAATTGTAATCATTAGCGTCTTGTTCGCTCTTAATTTATGAAATAATTTTCAGTATAGTCACATGCATCCTTCTTGGTGTTGCAATTTGGACAGCAGTATCGGCGGAGGTGAGGCAATGTTGAGGCAATTGTGGCGTTAGTGGGTCACATCAG
The DNA here is from genome assembly GCA_031002005.1 of Vandiemenella viatica. Lineage (NCBI taxonomy): Eukaryota > Metazoa > Arthropoda > Insecta > Orthoptera > Morabidae > Vandiemenella > Vandiemenella viatica. The sequence continues at coordinate 103,867,541 of CM061920.1, read as the reverse complement.
TAGTAATTGCATAAATAAAGGAGGCCACAAGACAGTGGTCGGTCGAACTCGGTCGGTCGGCGGACGTCGCACGGAAGTTATCGTCGGCCCCGGCGGGCCAGCCCGGGTCCGAACACTGTACTCCGAAGCCTCGCCACTGCCTCCGCCCTCTGCTCTGCTCTAACACTGTAAGCATCTGTGTCTTTATCTACTGGGCCATAGTACTGTCCATTGTATATAGCTGAGACTATGTGTCTCCCTTATTGTTCCTTTCTATGAAAGGGTTGTAAATATACTTCTGTATCCTCAACCACTGTTTCATTCATAGCAGTAATAGAAGCATGCACTCCCACGCTATAGACCATAACAGTGATTAGCTACCTCCAAGTAGGCAAGCGACTCGACTAATTGCTCGCATAAGTACCTACCCTGCGTCCCAAGCCACTCGGCAATACCAGGGTTAGCTATAGCCATGTAGAGGCGTTGCTAGGAGTTCTAAGAGAACCGGGAACGCGACAAAGGGTTGCAGTCGAATGGGTCCTTCTGTGCCCTAATTAACTCTGTTACTATATGAAATGTGAGCGGTCTGGTAGCTCAGTGATTAAGGTGTCTGAGTGATGATCGAAAGGTCCCCGGTTCGAATCCTGATCTGCAGTCACCTCTTGCACAACATGCTTTGTTTTGTGAAGTACGCCAGAATGCTTCCGAGGTTTCGATTCAACATTAAACTGAAGATATCTTTTATCTGGTAGGATTACCGGGTTAGGCTAGTTAGGGGCGGAATGCGGATCCAGTAAAAACCCTGTCACCAGGTCATTTCGACACACAAATCTCTACCTTTACCTTACCTGAATTATGTGTCTCCGCAAGAAATACCTAAAGCTATTACGATTCTCAAAAGCATTAAGTTTATTTTTGTATAAGATGTTTGATACAAATTCTTTCTGAAGTTGATGATTCGTATAGTAAAAATTCCTTCAGCCTGAAATATTGTATTTAAAATATTTTTCTTAAGGTTTAAAATTAATCATACATCGGAGGCTGCGTAATACTTTTAAAATTCTTGTTTGTCTGCTCTAACAATTCCAGTTGTTGGTCAAGAAATTTTATACTGATGTATATAAAGACAACTTGAATAACGGTGATAACGTTCATAATACTAAAATAATGGATTGTTGACATATATGACTTAACGATATATTTAAAAGACGTTGTTATTATCAGGTGTATATATATTGCGAATAATGTTATGATTTGTTTTTTAATACTTGTTATATAAACTGAAAAAAAACTATGATGCAGATTTTCGTGGGAATTCGCAATGGTCGTGGGTTTAATCTCGAGCTTCACATACGATGGATGTGGCTCTTCACACCAGTTTAGTGAAACACTTATGTCTATCCAGAGTTCTACATCTACATCTACATATATACTCTGCAATTCACAAAATTGTGGGTGACAGAGGGTGCTCAGCACCAAAGCTATTCTTTTTTTTTGTGCATTCCAATCCCTAATAGTACGAGGGAAAAAAGAATTCATATAAGAATCAGTCCGCACCTTATTTCTCTAATCTTATCTTTCCTGTCCTTCCGACTCAAATAGGTTGGTGGAAGAAGTATTTCACTACACTCTAAATTGAAAGTGGGAGTACGCATGTTTACCAATAAGTTTAAACGAAACGTGTGTCGTCTATCTACCAGAGACTCCCAACCAAGTCTACTAATCAGTTCTGTGACGCTTTCATAAGGACTGTAGCAAGCGGTCACGAATCGAGCGGCTCTTCTCTGTACTTTCTCTATACTTTCGATCAACCCCTTACGAAACGGGTCCCAAATGGCACAACAGTAGTCCAAATATGGACGCACAAGAGATTTGTACGCTATCTCCTTTTGTTTGTTCATTACAATTTTTCAAGATTCGACCTATGAATCGCAGCCTAGAATTTGCTCTACCTACTAACGAAGTAATGTGTATGTCCCATTTCATGTTCCTTTGCACTGTTACTCCCAAATATTTCACAGAATCGACCATATCAATAACTGTACTGTTTAACTCGTATTTCTGAACAATTGGATTCTTTTTGTTAGTTATGCTCATTGTCTTGCACTTTTTACAATTTAGAGTAAGTTGCCACTCAGCGCACCAAGCCAAAATAACATCCAGATCGCGCTGAATTTCTAAGCAATCGGCCAAATTCCTTATTTCCCTATAAATAACCGCATCATCAGCAAACAATCTAAAAAGGCTTTTAACTTTGTCTGCGAGATCGTTTATAAAAATTAAGAAAAGAAGTGGTCCTATTACACTTCCTTGGGGTACACCCGATGTAACATCTAGATTAGAAGAACTTTCTCCTTAAACGACGACATAGTGCGACCGACCTGTTAGAAAATCCTTGATCCATTCACAAAGCTGATCCGATATACCGTACGCTCAAAGCTTCGCTAAAAGGCGGTTGTGTGGCACAGAGTCAAAGGCTTTCTGGAAATCTAAAAAAATTGCATCTACTTGTGAACCTGCATCAATAACTTTCATTACGTCGTGTGTAAATAGGGCCAGCTGTGTTTCACATGATATTTTCTTCCGAAATCCGTGTTGATTTGTTGTAAGCAAATTATTATCATCTAGAAAATTCATAATGTTCGAGTATATAATATGCTCCATAACTCTACTACAAACAGATGTTATAGAGATGGAACGATAGTTTCCAGGATCACTTCGATCACCTTTTTTGAAAATCGGAGGTACTTGCGCGATTTCCAGTCTGAAGGTACTTTTCGCTCTTCTAATGATTTAATGAATATATCAGACAGAAATGGCGCGATTTCCGCCGCATACTCTGAAAATACTCTTACTGGAATTCCATCCGGGCCCAGTGCTTTCCCCACTTCAGGAGCTCTAATTGCTTAATGATACCTGCAGTATCTATTCGTAATGACTCCATCACCGATTCGCCACGGCGTGGGAAAACGGGAATACTAACCCTATGCTCATTTGTAAATGAATTTTTGAATACAGTATTTAGTACGTTAGCTTTATCGCGGCTTTCATTAACCTCGGAACCATCACGAATTAGTGCTGGAATATTGTACGATTATTTGTTTCCTCTACAAGTAAAAATCACCTAACCATAAATAGTTTGATTGCTTTTAATCGACTGCAACGCGTCCACCTGCAGTGGAGGAACTAACGCGCTAGTTGGCGTGATTAGCGTCGGAGCGGCGCTTCGATCCCGGCTGAGGACGCGGATGATTTTAATCAAGTGTTGTCTGTATGTTTTGCTGTCATTCACCTACATGGTAATAAATACTTTCAAATGAATGCAAATTTTGAACTAATATCCTTGTATGCCTTAATCGGTCATGTCATATACCGGGTGGTTATAATTATTCCCTATTTAACACGTTATAACACGGAAACTAATTATCATACGCGTACCAAACTTGGTAGCATTAATGTCCAGGGTATGGGGTGCATGATTACCTTGCGTCACAGCGCCACCGCCCAGTTACAACTATGGCCACCATGCAAGATGGAGCTCCACCGCACATTTCTCGTGGAGTTCAGCTGCTTCTCCGAAACGCATATGGAAACTATCGAATAATCACAAAATCTTACAATATACAGGGATTGGCGATATTAGAAAACGCATATGATACCAAAATTTTAAGGAAACATCAAAAGTACGAACCCTGACAGACCCACAAGACATGAAAATATAAATAAAGCAGTTTCAGATACAATAAAATGGACTAACAGAATCAAGAAAGATCTCAAATTAATAGGAATCTCTCAAAAAGAAATTGAATTCAGAGAGACGTTTGGATTCAAAAGTGGCAAGTTGACCGGGAGGAAAGACTAAAGAAAAGAACTGGAACAACATGGTCTGATGAGAAAAAAGAAGCCCACAGCAAGCGTATGAATGAAGTATGAGGACAAAGGAAAGAAAACAAACGTTTTTAAGCGATGGACTTGTTCAAAAATAAAAATAAACAACCCGAAATTCTACTCAAGAAGGAAGTATGCATACGGTTGCGGGATTTGCATGGAAGCGATGGTGTGTTTCCACTGCAATATTGTTTTGGGCTAAATCAAGGATGCTCTGTAAAGAGAACCCGTAATATGTAAATTGATTTGCCTCTGGTGGAAGTGTTGAAGAACTGAGATCATCAACGAACTTACGACTCTTAAGGACCTAAAGTATGGGATGAAATTTAACTAAGACAACAATTGTAGTGAACCACGTATTGGTAGATTGCGGGATTTTTTTTCGAAACGCTTTATTTTCGATTAGACACGCTAACTAAAAGAACGATGATAAGAATAATAAAATAAGAAACATCCCTACCAAAAAGGAAACGGGATATCGCAAAACCAAGACAAACAGAGGTAAATTTTCGTACCAAGGTAGAAATCATTAATACAACCTCAAAAGGAGACAAGAATCGTGTTTGAACATTAAAATTATGCTTTTTCTGTAGCAGAAAAGGTGTTTTCGTTGTTGGTCGAATAAAGAGCCTGCTTATGTCTGAGGCGAGCCCAGCGGAGGAGTCGGAGTGGATTTGTGTCTGGTTACAGGGACTCAGCAACTCGATACTCAGCGCGACTCCAGTTTCATCCAGAGTGCATTTCGCCATAGACCCGCAGATTACTCGGCTTACCGTGCGCGCTGTCGCATTGTGGGAGGTTACTAAGGATAAGGATACGAATCCCCAACAGTCACAGTGATCACAAAAAATCTACCTTACATTAGGTCAAGGAAGTCTCACCAGAAAAATCAGATACATCATAGAAACAGTTAGTGGAGACTGTAGATTCTGCATTTGCGTAAACCGTGCCGAAACTTCGAACAACAGGTCCCTGAAGAATTACGTTTTTCATTGAATATTGATCGCCTTAGGGAAATATTTTTTACTCACGTGACTTCCGTTGCTGGGACTAGGACAATTCCTTTATCTTTCTCACACTCCTACAGGCTCCAGATATAAATCTGCCCTCAAATGTCATCAAATTGTTATTTGCTGCTGCTACATCGGTACCTCTGTTCTGCAAAAGGCAAGCCACGTTACAATGACCGTGTCAGCTAAATTAATCGGGAACATATTTAGCTCATTGCCTTTTTATTTCCATTATTATTAATATCTAGAATTTTATTGTTATAACATCGCAATTCTGGCACCTGTACTACCTGGCCTATATTTAATAAGGATAACCTGCAACAGATTATTCCGAACATGTAGAATAAAATATTATGATTAGAGTAATACGTAAAATTCAGAATATAGTGGCTAATTTTACGACATAGCCGTTTGTAAAATTCAAACGTTTATTTAAGAAGCTTGCATATAGGCGATCATTTTTCCACTTTTTCGATAAACGCAATCAAAACATGTTTTAGATCAAGTCTGAAGGAACTTACGAATAATTAATGTTTGACAAGTGTCATGGAAAAACTCACGTGTCTCTGTTGTTTTACGATATGATCTAAAATTTTACTTGAACGTAATAAAATATGAAACAGTTATCACGTCTTTACGGACCCAAAAATTACCAAATTGAGTGGAAAATTGTAAATTGCTACTTTATATGCTGCAACTGTTTGGTCATTTAAAATTAAATCCTCTCAATGAATACGAGAAATTCAATTGCAAAACTATCGTCATGGCAGAGATGCAGTTGATAACTAGCGAAATAAATCGAAGTCACGGTTTGAAGTTTTCTTATACAAGTAAAACATCTCGAGGGCAACTGAAACAGACTGAGGGACGCATTTAAGGACCAATCATCTATAACAGCACACAGGGATCGTCTGCTGTTTACTTTTTCTGTATTGCCAAAACGCTATTGCGTGCCCTGAAAACAGCGAGTTAGGCTGTGCCGCCTATGAGGCCTCAGGTGTTTTACGTCTGCTGCCAGAACGATTTGAAACTCGTTTCACAATGCGATGTGTTTATTTGTTGCTCTCATTCGTGCAACCCTTTCCGTGGTGTTACCGAAGCACAGGATTTGAGAAGAGGAAGTTAATATGGGATATAATAGCTGAAACCAAGCGTCCTCCGGTAATGATAAGAGCGGGATCGAGACAAGCGTCATCGGAAGTCGAGTATACGGTACGCAATCCAAATTAAAAGTATTTCTTTGCATGTGTTTCTCGAGTTTCAAGCTGTCTGCTTTTTTAGTGTTTGTGCACTTTGGAGGGGAAAATCTTATTATAGGAACCCTGTGTTGGTTGAGCTGGAAACTTTTGTATTAATGCTTTTAAGGTTGAGAATAATTTGTACCCGAAGTTTATATCAGTTCTTTGAGGTGTATGAACCTGAATCGAGTCGGTTTCCTACTAGTTGTAGTGTTTTATTCAGTCGTGCATTCATCGATCCCCGTACATCTATTCCAATTTAATAAAAATGTACAACTTGTATTTTCCGTAGATGGGCGTGGTTTGACGTACTCCATACTTATCCTTGTAAAAGACCTGGAAGTATGACTGAATTGCAAGTCTTATTTGGTAGCTAGCAACAAATTGTTGGTATACAAAGTAAGAAAAAGATTTACCTCGGTACCGAGAAGCACCTAACATATGTTGGCTCTTTGGTGATTAAATAGAAGTTTACTGGTAAGTATAACCACTACATATTTGTGCCTTTGTTTAGCAGAATTTCGTAGCTTGATACTTCTGTTTGACTATCTTCTTTTTGTATTTTCTATATTTTCTATATTAAAAATTCAGCAGTCCTTTTTTTACTATTTATACTTACTTTGTTTCGAGTTATCCAATTATATACTTCATGAAGTTGTCGTTGTTTCTGATTTATCATTTTACTGTACTGTCTTCCTATAGACATCAAAGCTGTATCTTAAGCAAAGTATGTTAGCGAAATTTCAGAAATATGAAGGAAGTCGTAACATAAATGTTAAATGATGTTCGTGACATAACTGAGCCCAGTGGGATATCTGATGCAATATGTTTCCATGTTGATCGTTCCTCTTATAGTGACACGAAGAAGGAGCGATTAGAGATTATCACCTTCTCCATTAAAGCTATTCCCATATCATTACATTTGTATCTAACAACTTATCGTGTACCATCATTTACCGTGTCTCAAATAGTTCTAAATTACGTTACTTTAAACTTTTCGTATCTCTTCTAGTTGCTTCATGCCAGCATGAGAACATTCTGTGTCATCTTTTAGGATTAGAAGAATTTTCATACCCACGTCCTCAATTATCTGCTTCATATATTCTAATCTTTGTCTTTCTCTGCAGTTCTTACCTTCGACTGTTCCCTCCATTAACAAGTTAACCAAACCTGTATCTCACAAAATATGACCTACCATCCTGCTTCTTCTTTCTATAAGACTCTTCCACAAACTTCTTTCATCATTTCAAAACTCGTTCGTTTCGTACTAATTCCGTCCACTTAATTATCAGCATCCTTCTATAGCATCACATTTCAAATGCTTCAATTTTCCTTCTTTCTGGTATTCCTAAAGTCCATGATTCGCTGGCATAAAGTTCTGTGCTCCACACGTAGAGCTGTAAAACGTACTTTATGAGTCCTACATCAATATCTGATACTAAAAGATTTCTCTTTTTCTTGAAGGCTCTTTTCGCTAGTGCTAGTCTGCTTTTAACATCATTCCTGCTTCGACCATCGGTTGTAATTTTACTTCCTAAGTAGCAATATTCACCTACTTCTTCTATTACATCTGAATCTATTTCTGTATGTCCTTTCAGCTACATTTCATCACTTTTGTCTTGCTTTGGTTTATATTTAGTCCAAAATCTTCCTTCAGTCTTTTTTTGATGATATTCAGTAGCTTCTAAATATCCTCAAGCTGTTCTGCTAAGAAAGCAATGTCATCAGTAAATCCCTTGAACACTTACGCAACATGAAAATCTTTCTTTCTCTTTCTTCATCACTTCTTCTGTATACGAGTTGAATATTAATGGGGATAGGCTAAAACCTTGCCTCACATTGTTTTTAACTGATGCGTGTCTCTCATGATTCTCTACTTTTATTATAGCCACTTGATTCTTATATAGTTTATCAATTATTCTTCTATCTCCATATTTTAGACCTGAGTTCTTTAAAATTTTGAACATCTTGCCCCACTTAATATTATCAAAAGCTTTTTCTAAATCAAAAAACGCCATAAAAGTATTTTTGTTTTTCTTGATCCGCCCTTTAAGTATTAATCTTATCGCCAGAATTGCTTCTCTTGTACCGCGGTTTTTCCTAAACCTAAACTGATCTTCCACCTACTATCCCTGCTACTACATTTTCCATTCTTCTGTATATTATTGTGGCCAATAATTTTGAAGAATCTAATGTTAGACTTAAAGTGCGATAGTACTTACATCTGTCAGCTAGTGCTTTCTTCAGAAGTGTGAAGATAATACTTTTATTGAAATCATTGGGAATCTCGCCTGTTTCATTACTTATTTACATAAGTTTGAATAATCTTTGGATTCCTACTTCTCCAAGGGATTTCAGACGTTTTGCGGAAATCTCTTCAATTCGTCCGGTCAAAATACAAATATCGTCGTTCTTTTCTGTTTATCATCTAAAACGTATGGTGTACCTTGTTTTACGTGAACACTATTAAAATTTCAAGTTACAATTAAACACACTTTTACTTCGCAGCTTCTCATATATTAAAATAAAATTGATACAAGTTTTACATAAGCGTAGCCTCTTCTTTGACTGCAACTGTAATTTATTTCTATAGTACAGATATGACTTTTAAGTCCATTTAACTGCACATTAACTCTTTCAGCTCCCCTATACATGCTACCATATCCTTAAACCACGTCTTTCAGTGCGTATTTACCATCTTTTCCTTGGCCTGCGTTAGGTTACTCCTTGTTGCCAAAGATGTTCCTAATATACGATTTGTATCAGATATTCGCAAATTATAAATAATTAAATTTATTTGTATTTTTACATATATTAGTAGGTTGGCGGGAATAATGTCCTTCATGAAAAGTATTCCGCAATGATTTAGATGTCGCATTAAGTGTCTTTCTGTAATCTGTGTTGGTGATCAGATCCAAATTTAAATCACTGGTCAGCACTATTAGAATTTGCGGTTGTGAGTATAAACAAATAGACCCTGCGTTACAACATACTTAACTGGACAGATGAAGTATGTCGTCGTTTTAGGTTGTTTGCTGATGATGCGGTTACCTGTCCAGAGGTAAAGGTTTCTGCTGATTGTTTACAGATTTAATGCGATGTTAACTATATTTCAACACGGTGTGATAAACTACAGCTTAAACTACACTACATGCAACGTATTTCATGTAAGAAATAAAATGTACCTCTTGGCACTTAGTCAAAGTAAGCCGTTTAATTCTTGGAAGGTTGTATTCTTCAAGTACTTAAAATACCAACTTTAAATAACATAAAATGGCATGAGCATGTAACATCAACAGCAGGAAAACCTAATTCTAGCTAATATTAATAAGGGAAGTTTTGAAAAATTATAATGTAGCTGTAAAGGATGTAGTTTATAAAACTATTGCACGTATTAATGTGGGGTATTGGTTGCACGATATGTGGTCCGTATGGATTAACAATATCGAGAATCTGCAGAACACAACAGGGTAATTTGTGACCACTTGCCTGAGACCTTATAAATGCACTAAGTGCAGTCTGTACTTTTTCGGATTTTTCTCAGATTATGTTATTCCTGCGATAAATGTGATCTTTGGTTGATATTTGAAGGAGACTATTTGCGTTGAGAGACAGAGAAATCTAGTAGTTGTTAAGTTATGAGAATCAATAATGCTTCAGATCGTTAAAGGAGAATAAGTAGTTTGACCTCAAGAGTAATTATGCTGTTTAATTAGTTCAAAATTGTTACAGTTCAATATATATAAAGTGTGCTATCTCACAGGTTGATAAAATATGTTTGTAAGTTTCATTGGATTTCTTCCAACGTCGACAACCTGCTTGATCGTAGGATAAATGATGTACAGGAAAATTTCTTAAAACGTGAATTAATAAAATTGACCAACCTATTGTGAAAACTAGAATAATATCCATTAGTACCACCGCATCCTACAAGATGCAGTACTAATGTCTATTTGAATTCTTTTTTCACGCGTGCCGTTAGCGTTTGGTACGCAACCCACAGTTCTGTGTGAATTGCAAGTGTAAATACAGATATTTTTTGGCGTCGTACACGGATACACGTAGACAAATATCAACACGGACGTCAAGTTCATTTCGTCCTCAAAGACCAGAACTCATCGGTCAAAAACACATCTCCAAATATGCATAGTTCTTTTACTATGTTACATTTAAGCGCCTGCACGAGTGTTCTCCCAAATTTTGCCTGTAAATCGTCACTATACTGACACAGTTGAATAACGAAATTCGAAAAGCTGTTTTCCCATATCAATGTTTCACTGAGAACCCGGTATTTTTATGGTAGCATCACAGAATCAGTTTCGACGTTTGCGCCATGAAACTGAGAATTAACGTCTGCGAAGCTGTTATGGAATCACAGCGTTGATGTAGTGACCGCGGGAAGCAAATAACGGTTGAGCTGATCATGAATCTCTCTCGTCTAGGGCGCTTCGTTTCCTCGCCTGCTGCGTGCAAGATACTCCCTGTAATTCTGCACGTAAGCTAAATTATGCCAGTTTATACCGAGTGTATACAAATATGCAAACTGGTCCAGTTAGCTGCAGTTTGATTTTTGTGGAAAGGCAATATTTTTCGATTTGCGTGTCAACAAATATTTTTCCAATTTCTGAAGGTGGTCAAAAGTTTATTCTACTTGAATTTCAAATGAGAACCACTTCTGCTGAATAAACGTTTATATGTCCGTAAGAAACCACGCTTTTATTGCCGAAATAATAGAGAGTGAGGTTAACACGGAAGAGACGGGCATTCTCATAAAAGGTGTTAGAGCTTGGAGGGATATTGGTCAAAAAATTAGGAATAGAGCATGGAACGGGAAAGGCGATACCACAAGATGGTGCTCGATTTCTTGCATAAGGGAGTGGGAAAATTTTCTTTTGTTGGTAAGGGTGTCAGAGTTTTGAACAAATTACCAACTGAAGTGATGAGTAATTTACCAAAAACGCTTATGGAATTTAAAATTAAAATTTGTAAATCGGAAAAGTAAATGAGGGAAAAATTCAACACCAATTAAGAAAGAAAATTTAAAAAAATAATAATATGAAAAGGGGTAATTGGATGACTAGGGGAATTGTCAACGGAGCGTTAGTTCCATCGCAAATATATTTATAAAATAATAATAATAATAATAATAATGTCAGAGCAGTAAACTGCCAGAAGAACTTGTTTCCTAGGAACAGCAAACTAGAGGGGAGTTTCTTCCGTGGGACGATAAACTATAATGAAATAACGCCTTTTATTCCTTAGCTATGTTGAACTAATTAATATTGTTTGTATAAAATTATAATAAATGAAATCAGTTTCTGTAAAATAATAAATTTCTATTGATGAGAATTGGGTGGTTTACGGACGTATCCCGTAACCACCGAATTCAAACAGAGCTAGATCTGTTGTTCCATAATATTTCCTTAAACTATTGCAATAATTGTTCCTTTCTTGAAAATTTTTGTTGAAACTATAGAATATTACAATAATAACAATGCAAATCCTCTAACACAAGAACGAAAGCAGAAATGAAGTGGAGTAACGTGGGGGAAACATCCACATGGAAAGCCTAAATAATTAAAATTCAGTGAACGTAGTACCTAGTTGAAAAGGAAAATATACTAACAAAATTGTAAGCTTTCTGACTTCAAAGTAAGCACGACGCCAAATTGGTGAAAATGTGGAGAAAATGTCGCTCTAATTCATAGATTTACATACAGCGTAAAAAATGACGTATGTAAGTCGCTTAGGAAAGGTATTTGGGATAAATCTTAAATTATCGTTAATGAAGTAACGTTTGCATTGCATTGCCCTGACGCTTAAACTATAAAGACGTTTTGGATTATAAGTCACTTTATATATTTGGCTTTAAAAATTTGTTGCGGAATTTAAAGTGTATTTTGACAGCGAGTATCATATCTACTGATGGAAATATATGAGAGACGGACCAATGATAAACTTCTCGGAAGAGATAGTACCATGTCTGAAATGAAAAAAAGTTTAAAAACCCGTGGCTGTAGGCGCTAACGATGACAAGTGCTTCCACTAGCAGCCTTCCTTTCACAGGCATAAATCGATACGATTTTGTGATAATGATGCGGCAACGCACAAGGATATCGAAAGAGGATTTAATTAGTAGAACTCTTACAGAACTTTCGTGAAAGAATGCAGGCATTCACGATGAAAGACTCTCGGGTCTCCCTCCGGGAGAGTGCCTCGATTAACTGCAACGTTTCGACGTCGCTTTCCGACTTCTTCGTCCGGCGAAGTGTGGGGTTCCTGGAACGGTTGCTATGCACTCGCCACACGTCACTATGGCGTCGGCGTCAACCGTTGACCATCGTGGGGTAAACAAGGACAAGTGCTCGAGGAACGTGACACTTCGCCTGAAGAAGAAGCCTGAAAGTGATGTCGAAACGTTGTATCAAATTGATGCTCATACCTGGTGGGGGTCCAGAGAATTTTTGATTGAGAATTTTCATGTATGTGCTATAAAATGGATGCCCAACGTTGGCAACTGGACGATATAAAGGATGGAGCTTTGATACTGAGCGTGCTGGAGGAGCGCTAACACTCTGGCCTCGCATTCTGGAGAACGCGGGTCCGGCCACTCAGATGTGTGTTTTACATGGTTTTCGGAATACCCGGACGATTGTTCAAAAGACCATGGCTAAATTGCTTCACGTTCCTTGCCCTCAATCTTTTCCTGCCTGTAATGGCATCGGCTAGAAGCAAACGAAGGAAATTTTGAGACTATACAAAGCAACAGAATTAAAGGTACAATTTCTTAGCATGCTATAGATAAGAATGCTAAGAAATTAAAAAACTTAAGATCCTCTGCACTTAAAGCTCAAATTTGGGACACTGAAAGCAGAACTATGCAGAAACTTGCCAAATGAGCAATCGATAAAGCAGCCACACCCTCACAAGAAACTAACCAACCTAATGAAACCACACTACCACCAGTTGTGGTCATGGGCACTAAAAAACTTTGGTAATGAATCTTAAAAATTATGCAAATCTGTATGTGAACCTGAAAGTCATTTATCGCTGAGGAAAACAGAAATACCACGTATAACATTGGTAAGAAGGCAGATATCTTACGAAATTTTTCAAGGAAAGGAAAGCAATGTTGTTTAGGCACGTTTGGCAAATTTTGGATGGGGTTAAATCTATGAGTTCGCTACTTTCCGTCACCCTCATGGTATAAACTGTTGCGTGTTGGACGCTTATTGGATGGGTAAATTTTTTTTATAAGTTCGTGTTACCAACATGTTGTAATAGCAATATATCTGTAGCTATAAGTACGAGATGTTGCGCTTATAAAATTCATAGTTTTTACTTCTGTCGGCGGTGCACAATGACTGCCGATTGGTTTTTTGTGTGAGTGTGTGTGTGTTGTCGCCAATCTCTTGACTAGTTTGATGAAATCCTCCATCCCTTCCTATCTTGTGCTAACCTCTTGATCTCAACCTATATTTTTAAGCGACTTCAAACAAAAAAAAGGAGGTTCTCAATTCGTCTGTATTTTTTTTTATTCATGTTCAGCAATATCTTCGCCAATTTTGAACCAGTTTAAATGATTTTTTTTTAGTGGTTAGGGTATACTTACAAAGTGATCCAGAATTAATTTCATTGAGAACCCACCCCTTCTACCCCTTTACCACCCCTTAAATTTCATACAAACCCATATTTTTATCCGATTTCGATGGAACTTTGGACATTTATAGTAAAAAATTAAGAGAAAAAATACTGTCAACTTTTGGTTTGAAAAAACTGAACCCCTCTCCCCCTACCCACCACCTTAATTTTTGTCAATGTTCTTTATAAAAAGCTACAGTCGACACCGTTTGACCGATTACCATGAAAGTTGGCGCTTATATGTATTTTTTCACAAAGAAGGTTTCTGACCAAAAAAATCAATAAACCACGTCCCCTCTCCATTTAACAGCTTAATTTTTATACAAACCCACAGCTTTTATACGGTATAGATAGAACTTAGCACACTTTAACTATAAAACAAAGTGAAAAATAATTTCAACTTTTGGTTTGCAAAAATTGAACCCCTCCCTCCGTTTCCACCCCCTTGATTTTTTGTCAATTTTCTTTTTATAAAGCTACAGTCAACACCATTGGACCGATCTTTATGAAAGTGTGCATATATATATATTTTCTGGAGGAGATATCTGACCAAAAAATTAAAAAAACTACTATAGCTTCCCTTTTATAGCCCTTAATTTTTGTACACACCCATATTTTAATCCGATGCGTTTACTTTAAAACAAATAAAAAATAAAAATAGTGACCACATTACTTTTACAAAAACGAAAACTCTATCCTATTCTATCCCTAGAAGTACTGTCAGTGTTCTTTATATAAAACTACAGTTTCTATCTGATTTTGAAGGAAGTATGCCCATGTATACTCTGACACAAACAGAAAAATACTGCCTACATATGGTTTATTTCGATGCAACGCTACACATGTATACTTAAAAACAATGAGAAACATAGTGTCTACATTCTGTTTACAAAACCCAACCGCTCACTCCCATATCCCATGTAATTTTTGCAAATATTCTTTACACAAAGCTTAGTCTATATCTGGTTTCGATGGAACTTTGCACATTTATACTTTAAAACAAAGAGAAAAATAGTGTCCACAATAGCTTTACAAAAACCAAACTACTCTTCGCCTCCACACCCCTTAACCCTTTCGCGTCGGCTGCTCCTGGCTGCGAGGTAGCCGCGGGGACGGGAGCCCTGCCCGCCGGCCCCTCCCCTCAGCCGGCACTCCTCGCCCGCGAGCGCCCGGCATTTACGGCTCACCCCTCCCCGGTTTCGCGTCAATTTTGCGCTCATTTTCAGAGGCTTAATTTGTTTCAATTGACTCGCTTTATTTAATTATATATCAAACTATAATGAAACTCACTTATTGTTAATTTTTTTTATGAAAAGTGCTTGAAATTGTAGAAGAAACTTTTTTTCTTTTAACGATACTAAAACTTTACGATACTAAAATAACATTAAATTTTTTATACTCGTGTTGTACTTGAATATTATAATTCAATAGAAGAAATGTTTCTGGAACTATTACAAATAATTCGATTAGTTGCCAAATTTTTTTCCAACGAAAGTTTTCCATCGCTTTTTTGTGATCGAGGTGATCGAACTTGATACTGGGAAGGGTTTTTATTTTATTTATTTCTTTATTTTTTTAAAGTGTCCCGTCACCATTTTTTTATCCAGGGCTTCGGACCTGACACTGGCAGGGGTAGAAACTTTTTATTTTTTTATTATTATTATTATTATTTTTTTACAACTCAAAATGAAAAAGTTTTTCCTCGTTTTTTCACAAAAATAATAAAAAGATATTTCTTCTTGCTAGAGGTTCCCCTAGTTCCCGCTAGGATGCGGTACGGGCGCTGACAATAAACTAGCTTCCCGTCCTGTGGGACAGAGAGGCGCTGGCAATATAGTGGCGTCCAGGCCGCTAGGCCCGCCCGCGCCTCTGGCAGTAAAGTGGCGTCCAGTCTTGGGAGCCCGCCCCGCCATTTGTCAATATAGTGGCGTCCAGACTTGAAAGGGTTAATTGTTTTTTTAGTACGTAACTATAGTTTTATCCAATATCAATAGAAATTTGCACACGTATACTTTAAATCAATAAGAAAAGACAGTCTACGTTTGGTATACAAAAGCCTGATCCCTCTTCCTCTTTACCCTCAACCATTTTAATTTCCAATGTTCTTTACAAAAATACTCAGTTTTAAATCCCGTCAAAATCAATTAAGGTATGGTAGAATATTCATAAAATAAATGTGTCATAATGCCTCAACATGTACTTCAGATTTCAACTTGGACCCCAAGCTTTCACGTTGTGAAAACCAATTAAAAATTTATATTCCTGTGTGATGTCGGAACAAAAAGATATATTCCAGAGACAGATTTGTGTATGTGGTATGTATTAATGCGAAGATGTTACATGTTTCGATTATCGAGCAGCAGCTTTAACAGATATTATGATTAGATCGAAACACAGCCTGGACCAAAATATAAACTGACATTCCTTAACAAAACATCCAATTCGCCCCGTTCTGGAAGTTGTTGGGGTATATAAAGACAGATGTTTTTGAAATAAAAAGCAAGCGCTTTAACCACTGAGCTACCAGGAAGTTCGCAAAATGTGAAGTGCTGCGGTGTATTTAAAATACAAAACAAACTATAATACCCCTAAAAATTTAAAATTAAAATAATTGTTTTCTTTTTTCTTAAAAAAAAACTTCTAAAACAACACACTAAAATTTTTAAAATAATGTTATATCTTGCTTAGAAACAAATAAATCTAAATGGACAATATTTTAAATTACTATTATTGAAAGTTTTATTTTAATTAGTTATTTTTGGAATCTGTGATAGCCAAAGCAAGAAAAACAAAAAGATAAAAACAATAATTAATAACAATAATACATAATAAATCATGTTACTGTTTACCTACAGTTAATGCTAGAAACATGTTCCTATGGATGAAACGCCGATATTATACTAACTGTAAAGCGTTTACTGCTTAATGCAGCCTACCAACTGACACTGCTGTAACGCCAGAGATATACCTGGACGACGAACGAGGCCGAGCCACAGATTAAAATACTGTCTAATTTGTTTCCCTCATTAACACTATCTGCCTCACTACATGCTGTAAAAAATTCGGAATTTTTGTTCGTACTCCCCGTTTCGCCTCGAAAACCAAATAAAGTTCAATAATTCGTTCTTCGCAATGTAACAGCTCGTACCGACTCCAAAAATAACTAATTAATGTAAAAATTTAAATAGCAGTAATGTAAAATATTGTCCATTTAGATTTACTTTCTTCTAAGCAAGGTATAAAATTATTTTAAAATGTTTAGTGTACTTTTTTCAAGGCGGTTTTTATTTTTTTTAAAATAATTATTTTATAAATTATCTGCTTCATATGATCTAATATTTGTCTATCACTACATTGCTTTCCTTTTGACTTTTCCCTCCACTAAACACTTAACCAATCTCGCATGTATTAAAATGTGACCCACATTCCTGTCTCTTCTTTCCGTTAGACTTTTCTACAAGCTTCTTTTGTCATTCGTTATTTCCAAGACACTTTCATTCCGTACTTTATCTGTCCACTTAATTTTCAGCATCCTTCTATAGCGCCACATTTCAAGTGCTTCCATTTTCTTTCTTTTCTGGTATTACTAAAGTCCATGCTCTGCTACCATAAAGTGCTCGGATTCACACATTGAGTTTTAAAAAGTTCTTTCTGAGTCTTAGATAAATATTCGAAAGTAAAAGAGTTACCTTTATCATGAAGACCCTTTTCGCTAGTCCTACTAGGCTTCTAACATCATTCCTACATCGTTGTAATTTTACTTCCTTAGTAGCAGAATTCATTTACTTCTTCTATTGTTTCCAGTCCTATTTTTATATTTAATTCACTGTTGCTGCTATCATTTCTACTACATTTTAACACCTAGTCCAAAATCTACCTTCAGTATTTTATTCATGACGTTCAGTAACTTCTCAATATCCTCAATCTGTTCTGCTAACAAGACACTGTCATCAGCAAATCGTAACATACTGATATTTTCTCTTTGAACACATACGCCACATTAAAACATTTCTTTTTCTTCTTTTATAGCTTCCTCTACATACTCGTACAAACTGAATATTAATGGTGATAGACTACAAACTTGTCTCATACCTTTTTTAAACGAAGCATGTCTCTCATGATTTTCTACTTTTATTATTGTCATGTGATTCTTTTATAGAATATATTCTTCTGCCTCAATATTTTACACGACTTTTGAGCATCGTGTCCCAATTAACATTATAAAAAGCATTTTCTGAATCAACAAATACCATTAAAGTATGTTTGTTTTTCTTGATCCACCCTTCAAATATTAATCTTAAAGCCAGAATTAGGGATATTCACTAAACATCGATGCATCGTATCCATTCGATGTTTACCGTATGAAGCATCGGATTGAATCAATGTTTTGACAAAGAATTTTTCTATTCGATGCATCGATTTTTTTAATAAAAATATCGAATCAATAAAAAAAACTAACTCTGTGAGCAATTAGAGGGGTATAACAAAATTTCTCTTGCGGTTGGCTGTCCTGTCCGTATGAGTGAATTAATAAAATCAATTTCTTAGGTTCACTCCTACAGTTTGCCGGTATTTGCTGTGAATCGAAATAAGATATTATTACTCTAAAACAACTAAGAGTTACTTGATACTACTCTATATTTAGATATAAACCGGGATGGGGAAACATCTGAGTGACTGTTGTTCAGACTTCTGTTGCATCCGAACGTTTATTTTCGAAGGCTGCTCAAATAGTCAGTCAACAAAGGAACAGAATGAAAGAAAAACGAGTGAGTAAACTTTTGTTTGTGCAAAGTTGGCCTAAACACCATCGGTGTTAAGTGGTTCAACACCTAAAATTAATATTTTTAGGCAGATTTAGTCTTTAGTATTTAATATCTGCTTTTTTTTTATTGTAATGGTCCGGTAGCGTAATAAAATATTTCTGTTGATCTGTAGTCTCTGTTTCACTCAAAATGCTATACCTCACTCATAAAACACTACTTAACCAACACACAAGATCATAAAATTAATGTTGGGTGAAAGGTAACGCTCTGGCCTCACATTCGGGAGGACGCGAGCTCGAATCACCGTCCGGGCATCCAGATTTGGGTTTTCCATGGTTTCCTCAAACCACTCAAGGTTAATGCTTCAAAAGGTCATGGCCGAATTCCTTCCCGTTCCTTGTCCCCATTCCTTTCCCACCTCTAATGACTTCGACATCGACGAGGCGTAAAGCCATAAACAAAAAAAGCATATAATTAAACACAACATTACAGCACTACACTGCTGGTATAGTGTTCGCACGGATCAAACGAAAGACAATGAACTATCTGCGTTCAACTGAAAGTGGTGAATATCAAAACTACTATCAGATTTTCTCTTGGTGATTTCAAGGGAACGGGTGAGAGATAATTAAATCGACATTTTCCTATGAATATTGTTAGTTTGTATTTGTTGAGTTAAGAAAAATATAAAAGTATTCGATGTTGAAAAAACATCGATGTTTTTAAGCGATGCATCGAAAAACATTGATGCAGGGTTCCGATGTTTTACATCCAATAAAAAATCGAAGTACTTTCTAAGTGGTCACCTCTAGCCTAGGGCTGTTGATAAAATATCAATATATCGATATATCGATATTTTTTTAAAAATATCGATATTTATGAGTGATATTTTTTAGGACGATATATCGATACTGAAATCTGGTTATCGGAGTACGAAATTTTTAAAAAATAAGTGGTTATTTTCCGTTTTCCTCGTAGAATATTCCAAGTTATTATTGGAGGGAAAACGATTACCTGTGTTGCACATGCAATACATTTTCATAGATAGAATTTTAAGAAACAATGAACGATACGAGCACATGGAGAAGTAGGGCCGCCGTAAGCGGGCATGCAAGGCAACATATTATGTAGCGGGCGACCTTTTTCTTTAGCTCAAAAGCTGCTTCGGGCGGTCGGCGGCGACACTGGGGATGGCAACAATGGGGGCGGCAATCTCAGAGTTTTTTTGACCCGTTTCGGAAATTTCCTAAATCCACCACTGGCAGTAGTTGGACAGGGGGCGGCATAATCGCTATTGCACGCGGGCGCTCAAACAGATAGCGGCGGGCCTGTGGAGAAGTAAAAAACGAAGGTAAAATAACTCATTCAATATTCATTAGAATTCTTGTCTGGACATTTTGAAAAGTTTTTAAAATTTGTCTTCAATCAATGCAAAAGTATTAGCATTAAGAAACTAATCGTAATGTACCAAGTATGGGTAGGGTTGCCAGATAGCCGGAAAATCCGGGAATGTCCCGGAATTTTGTGTCTGATCTCGTGTTCAGGAATTATGCGTTACTGTCCCGGAATTTCCGTATACTAGTTTTTATCTCAAACTCAGTTCACCACGGTGGTCATGAGGCCAAGCCAAGTATCCCATGCTTGCAGCGGGAGGATGGAATGTCCCTTAAATCAGAGGAATTGAAACTGACAGGAAAATACTCTTTGAATTTTCTGGGACTTTGAAAATTCTACAGAGTCACATATCTGAAACGTGTTTTTCAGGTCCTTCCAAAAGACTTTCCAAACGATAAAATCTGGGCCAATTTCTTTAGAACAAACGTTTTTAATGATTTTGAATATTTTTTAAAAAATAGTTGGTTTTGTTTTGTCAATTCCAACAAGCAATGTCTTTTACGAGACAAGTTTTAGCCCGTTGAATAATTTATGAAATAAGAGCGAAACAGAACGCTCATGGATTCGATCAAGGCTGAACTGCAAACTCAATCAATTTTGAAGACTCTTGCTGAGAAATTTTATCAGTTTTGCAAAGCAGTGACGGAGAAATATTTATGAAAATGGCAAAATCTAGTAATAAATATTTTAAAAGTAGATGATTAAGATCTATTTTGATTGATGTTGATGTTGATTTAGCAAAAGATAGATGATAATTTGTTGTTATTTGTTGATTTTCTGCCTAATTTTAATTAATGAGCCTAACAGAAGTGTTCAGTTTTGGTTTAATATTTTTGAGATTTTGATTGATAATACCCGATGTTGATTTTGAACCAAAGTAAAAAATTCCTAACGAGGTGGTCAATTTTTGTTTTAAGTTTATTATCTTTCCTTTTGATTCATAATACCTGATGTTGACTTTCTACCATAGTTTAATTAATAAAGTTAAAAGAGGTGCTATATATACGTTAGATAGCATATTTACCTAAAATAGATTTTTTTAAATTAATTTGCATTTTTGTTCACTCTTTAAACATACCGCAAAAATACTTTTAGACCCAGAAATGTCCCGGAAATTATAAGCCTGTATCTGGCACTCCACAGTTAAATATTTCGCGCGAATTGGATACGCTTCTTGTTCCATACCAACAGAAGAATTGAGCTCCAAAATTATGTCACAGCCAGTTTTGTTATATCACTTACGAATTTATTAAGATAAGAAATTGAAAAAAAGAATCTACCACTTTTGGATTGCCTTTACAAAGTGCTATGCTAAAAACTTATTATTATAGATTGGTGCCTTTAAAAAACAATTTGTTAACGCCAAGGGAACTGCCTTGACAGTAGCGGCTCTAGGATTTTTCCAAGCCGGCGAAAAAACTGAGATTGCCGCCTCTTCAAACATTGTTTTCAGCCATACCCCTAGAATCGCCTCCTTGATTGTTGGCCAAACGCATTGATGTCGCCACTTTAACCGTTTTGCCAAACGCATTGTTGGACAGGATTTTATCGCCCAGAGCAAGTACCGCGGTTTGCTCCCACCCCTCGCCCTAAATCCTGCATTCAACCTAGAATCTCAGCTTTAAAAAATTGTATTATGGTAAAGCTTTACCCATTTGCGAAGCAATATCAAAGAAGGGAAAATTTTCAATTAATGTAGGGAGTTCTCCATTCATAGTAGAAGAAACAACGGGAAAAACATGAGTTCATGCTCTTGAAAACTATGTCCAATGAAGTTTCTGACATGAGTTTTGGTGCAAAATTCATTCACCACCTTAGTTTGGAATTTTTTTGGATCTGAAACTCTTTTAAATAACTATGACGTTCTCTCATCATAATTCTATGCAACATCCAGTTGTCCTAGAAAATGGTAATTTGGTACACATACTTGGCTTCATCCCCATAGTATAAGAAAAGTTCCTGTGTTTTTTCAATGCCAATCTAAAAGCTGAAACGTCTTAGAGAAAATTTGTAGGTTAATTGCTTTCTTCTTGATGAGGCTATATGGCTTGAATTTCAGTTTTGCACAAAGATCAGGAGCATAAAAAACACAATTAATTTTACTTTGTTACTACATTTAATTTGGAAGTTATTGGTAGTCCTCCACCGATGTTAACAATGCAGACACGGCTAAGCTCGCACAGAACGAATCGGACTCGAGCCCGTTGTTTTACATGAGCGTGCGTTGTCGAGGAAAGTATTTTGACATGAAAATTGGATGTAAGCAGGAATATTGATAAATTCGGATACATAATCTTTGCTAAGGTGCAAACATTTGGTCCAAAAAAGTAAGAAGACTCAGAACAAGCTATCAACCTACAAAAATAAATTAAATTCCATATAAAACAATACTTGTAAAAAATTGACTTGGTCACTATGCAAACTCTGATAATAGAACATCAACCTAAATAAATGCCTCTACAATGTTGCATTATTGAGCTTTTAAACTCACAAAAGCCAAGATTTCCCTCGATGCTCTTTTTGGATTCACAAGTCTTCGAGTAAATCATAAAGATTCTGCCTTTCCTTTTAGTAAAGTAGTAGTATAATGGCTAAATCACAATTTAAAAAAAAGATTTATCCGTAATGTCATGAAAAACTATTTTTTTCAGAAAATCAAAACTTGATTCAGAAATTATCATTAAATAGCCACAAGACTTCGCCCTTTTTTAAAATGATTTGTTTTTGTAGTATTGTTTTAATATAATAGGGTCGATATATCGATACTTTTTCTTCGATATATCGAATCCGATATAAATATTTTTTAAAATATCGATATATCGAAAATCCGATACTTTTTAAAATATCAACAGCCCTATTTCTAAGTGGTCACCTCTAGTCAGAATTGCTTCTCTTGTAGCGCTGGTTTTCCTAAACCCAACTGCTATTCATCTACTATCGTTTCTATTATATTGTCTCTATTTTCTATTCTTTAGTGTTAATCTGTGAAAGATTATAACTACAGCAAAGTTTAGCAATTACTTCTTCCCGTTATACAAGAGAACTGAACTATATTTTAAAATACAAATTAACTAGAAAATTAAAAATTTATTTATAAACCAACTTCTACAAACTGCCTGCGAGAGAAAGAAAGCCAATCACATTGCAGTTCACAGAACGACCGACCCGTAAACCTTGGAATGTTTGTTGATCTGTGCACATACCACGCAAAAATTTTATGAAACATTTTCTAAGAAACTTACACGTGATGGTAGCTTAGGTCACCGGCTAACAGACATTCATTGCGATACGTTACGCAGTTGCCGATTGCAAACAGATAAAAATCAAGGTTTTTGGAATTTTCTATGCCTATGGAGAAGTGTATAGCGCTTTTAACGATTTCTTTGAAAGAGTAATCTGTTAGTTATAGTGAGTCAAACCGTCTGTCTTAGCATGCATCAAGCAAGAATTAATGACCGGTTTTCAGCGAAACTACAAATAATGATAGCTACTTTCTTCTTCTTCGGTAGTCAACCCTTGGATTTGTCTGCTGCCCTCCTACATTCAGCTCTAGTCTCAGCCCTCCTCATCATATCAACATATTTCCTACAGCCAACATCTTGCATTATCTGCTGGATGTATTTTAGCCATGGTCTTCCTCCATATCTCTTTCATCTGCTGGATATATTTTTATCATGGTCTTCCTCCATATCTCTTTCTTTCTACTATTCCCTCCATTATTATCTTCACTAAGCACTCAAGTCTGAAGATATGAACAATTAATATTGGCCTTCGCGGTTTTTAAACTCTTCCATATATAGAGTTATACTCTCCTGCCCTCTCAAAAACTACTTTACAGATTGACATATAGGAGAATTTTCATCCCGTTAAGTTATGCAGATCCCTGTGACACAGGAGCCAAAACAATACGTTTTAAACTTTTTTAATGCCTTTGCAGGTATTACGCAAAATCTTAGGAAGTATTTGAATAAAACCAAGCATACTGATATTTTAACCGATGAAATTTTATGGGTTAACGTACAAAATATTATTTATCCTGATGCTTTACATAGTTCTCCAAGAAACTACTGTTCGGGTTTTAATGAAATGTATCCCAATGATATTTTGTATGCCGTACAGATTAATAAGTTCCCACAGTTAGCATTCTAAAATCCGTGGAATCAAAGAAAAACATGGTAGTAGTTTTTTACATTTATATCGGTTTTTATAATTCTGTTACTCTCATACATATGGAAATAGTTCTCTTACTTGTCAACAGATAGGATCATTGGCCTTTTATTCGCAGTGACGTTGTGTTAATGATGTAAACTATAATAGATTGACTGTGCGATGTAATTTGGTATATTGAATGTCGTTTGTATGTATACTAGCGAAACAGTCTGTTCGAACACGCAAGGGGACGTCAATTGAAATATTGTCTGCAGAGAAACTTTGTGTACTCATACCATACTGAATCGTTTCTGTGGATCAATTATGAATTTTAGAAACAATTCTTTACATTTATAAAGAAAAACTAGTAGAAGTCATCAATAGCATTTGAAACAATGCTGGAATATTTTCAGATTTGAAGGAAGACGTGACTATATTAATAGTACCAAAGATCCAGAATCCCAACAAGTTATTATCATTGGTATTTGCACATACGCCGCTATTGCAGAGTCGGCTTTGTGACTATTTGGCATCTGGTCGGCTTGTCGCTGAGTTTGGCGTCTCTAGAGGAGGAAAGTTGTATGTGAAACGTGTAACTATGTTCTGTATGTGGTGAGTGTATTTTGTTTGTGAAATGCGTAGTTTACGAGGCGGAGATGAAGGACCGTCCCAGAATTCGTGTTAAGATTGCGGAAACGCGTCTAAAGCCGCAGTTATGACGGCCGGTACGCGCGTACCAGGATTAGGACCTCGGATCCAGTGTGGTGATACCTTAACGCACGCATCTAGCGCATGAGGCCTATAACAATAATTAACACTGGCTGTAAGATAGTGTCTATAGATAGGACTATGATGGGCCTGAGGTACTGGTAACAGTAAATTTTCTCAGTAAAGGTGGCCATACACGATCGCTCCATTTGGATGTCATTTATATTTATTTTTCAACATAGTCTCCTTGTAACTCTACACACTTCTCCCTTAACAAACGCAGCTGGCCGAAGAATCTTTTCGCTAAGGAGTATTGCCTAACTGGAATGAAGTGATGCCTGCTGTAAATTACTCCCCACATTCAAATTTCCATAACAGAAATATAAACGAATTATATAAAAGATCCCTCAAGAAAAGGGAAAAATGATGATCTGTTAGTGCAAGTGAGATAAATGTCATCATTCTTGACGAGCGTATTACTATTTTCGATCCATACGAGACGTTCATAACTCTCCAGAGAAAGTATATGAGAATTTTTACCACTCTCCCATCATT
>CM061920.1:103814573-103841212 GCA_031002005.1 Vandiemenella viatica | reverse complement strand
AGTCACGTGAGTTAAAAATATTTCCCTAAGGCGATCAATATTCAATGAAAAACATAATTCTACCGGGACCTGTTGTTCGAAGTTTCGGCACGGTTTACGCAAATGCATAATTTACATTCTCCACTAACTGTTTCTACGATGTGCCTGATTTTTCTGGTGAGACTTCCTTGACCTAATGTAAGGTAGATTTTTTGTGATCACTGTGACTGTTGGGAATTCGTATCCTTATCCTTAGTAACCTCCCACAATGCGACAGCGCGCACGGTAAGCCGAGTAATCTGCGGGTCTATGGCGAAATGCACTCTGGATGAAACTGGAGTCGCGCTGAGTATCGAGTTGCCGAGTCCCTGTAAGCAGACACAAATCCACTCCGACTCCTCCGCTGGGCCCAACAAGGCACTCGCCTCAGACATAAGCAGGCTCTTTATTCGACCAACAACGGAAACACCTTGTCTGCTACAGAAAAAGCATAATTTTCATGGTCAAACACCATTCTTGTCTCCTTTCGAGGTTGTATTAATGATTTCTACCTTGGTACGAAAATTTACCTCTGTTTTTCTTGGTTCTGCGATATCCCGTTTCCTTGTTGTTAGAGATGTTTCTTTTTTTATTATTCTTATCATCGTTCTTATAGTTTGCGTGTCTAATCGAAAATAAAGCGTTTCGAAAAAAAATCCCGCAAACTACCAATACGAGGTTCACAACAATTGTTGTCTTAGTTAAATTTCATCCCATACTTTAGGTCCTTAAGAGTCGTAAGTTCGTTGATGATCTCAGTTCTTCAACACTTCCACCAGAGGCAAATTAAGCTACATATTACGGGTTCTCTTTACAGAGCATCCTTGATTTAGGCCACAACAATATTGCAGTGGAAACACACCATCGCTTCCATGCAAATCCCGCAACCGTATGCATACTTCCTTCTTGAGTAGAATTTCCGGTTGTTTATTTTTATTTTTGAACAAGTCCATCGCTTAAAAACGTTTGTTTTCTTTCCTTTGTCCTCATACTTCATTCATACGCTTGCTGTGGGCTTCTTTTTTCTCATCAGACCATGTTGTTCCAGTTCTTTTCTTTAGTCTTTCCTCCCGGTCAACTTGCCACTTTTGAATCCAAACGTCTCTCTGATTTCAATTTCTTCTTTGAGAGATTCCTATTAATTTGAGATCTTTCTTGATTCCGTTAGTCCATTTTATTGTATCTGAAACTGCTTTATTTCTATCTTCATGTCTTGTGGGTCTGTCAGGGTTCGTACTTTTGATGTATCCTTAAAATTTTGGTATCATATGCGTTTTCTAATATCGCCAATGCCTGTATATTGTAAGATTTTGTGATTATTTTAGAGTTTGTGATTAGGATTCAAAATCTTCCTTATACCTATAACTTTTCGTTCTTTCTTCTCATTGTTATCTGTTCCCTGCATAAAATGAGTGTTTCCGGTCCATAGACAAAGTCTGGTTGAATGACTGTATTATAATGTCTCAGTTTTCTGTGTTTTGTAGAATCTTTTTTGTCATAGATATTTTATTTCGTGTTAAACGATACACTGTTTCCATCTTTTAACATCTAATACCATTAGTTTCAATTCCATTGTCCGTCGATGTTTCGCCGAGATACTTGACAAATGATTGTTTTCGTTTGATTTTCCATTTTGTATATTTTATATATTTATATTTCAAGTCATATATTTTGGTTTGTTCAATAAGAACTGTGGTTCAGTTTTCTCCACTTAGTATTTTTAAATTACGAGGTAAATTCGGAAAGTAACCTCCGTCTGGCTATAAATAAAAAAAACGTGGATAGTAAAAAATATTTTACTATATAGCTACATCTTAAAACTACAGCTTTTTACTACATTCAACATAGTCACCATATAAATTTAAGCATTTGTCATAGCGTTTCACTAATTTACAAATTCCTTCTTCATAAAATTTAGCCGCCTGGGCACGTAGCCAATCTTTCACAGCATTTTGAAGTTCTTCTTCGTCATCGAAGTGCTGCGACGCAAGCCACTTCTTCATGTGAGTGAAGAGATGAAAATCACTAGGCTGTAAGAGGGATGATCGAAAACGCCCAGTTTGAATTGCTTAAAGTTCTTGAGTCTTACGGACACTGTGAGAACGAACGTTGTCATGCAAAAACACAACATGGAATGATAACTTTACGCGACGTTTGTTTTGAATGGCTCACTTAAGTTTCTTCAACGTTTCACGGTCGACATATGAGGTGATTGTGGTGCCACGTCCTATAAATTCACCGAGCAAAACTCCCTCGGCATCCCAAAAAACTGTAGTCATAACCTTCCTCGTTGAAAACGTTTGACGGGCTTTCTTCGGCTTGCATGGAGAACTGATATGGCCTCAGGCCATCGACTGTTGTTTCGTTTTGGCGTTTACGTACGCCACCCACGTTTCGTCACCAGTCACAATCCTCTTTAAAAAATCTTCTCCTTCCGCGTCGTAGCGTGAAAGGAAGTTTAAGGCAGAGCCCTTTCGTTTGGTTTTGTGGACCTCTGTAAGCAATTTCGGTACCCACCTAGCACAGGAACTTCCGATAGCCTAATTTACAGGTGACAACCTCGTACAAAACCGTACGAGAATGGTCAGAGATTATGAATCTTCGATTTTCACGAACTTTTTCGTCAATTTTCTTGACAAGATCATTACTCACAACAGAAAGTCTACCACTCCTCTCGTGATCATGAATTTTTGTTCTACCACTTTAAAAAAAATCTGACCCATTGTCGCACAACACCTACACGCATAACGTTCGGACCGTATACAATACACAATTGACGATGAATGTCCCCTACTGAAACGTTTTGCGTCAAAAGAAATCTTATTACACCACGCATTTCACGGGATTTTCTATTGCAGCGCTCATGTTTTAAGGTTGTAACAAGACAATGCGCAAACGAACGATGTTCATACTGTCACAGCTGGATGCTTAGTGAATCGGTAACACGCAGATGTGAAAATGGCGGCGCTTTGCGCACGACTACGCTAGAATTACTTGCGTATTATTACCGATGTCCTACTCCACCTAGGCTCAACATTCAAATTAAATTTAGTTCAAACGGTAATGAACAAGCATTTTAACATCCCTCATTAACGAATTTTTTTTTTTTTTTTTTTACATTTCATTCCTCCCAGCAGAAGCCTGGGAGGCGGGCTGCTGGAGAGTCATAGGGGACTCTTTTCAGCCAATCTACTACTACGGGGAGGGAAGGGGGATGGAAGGTCGGCCGTGGCCTTGTAGGGAACCATCCCAGCATTCGCCTAAGTGTCTGAGGGAAACCACGGAAAACCTCAGACAGGATGGCCGAAACGAGTTTAACCCCGGTCCTCCCGAATGATAGGTAGGAGGCCAATATTGTCCTCCTCCCATCTCGGTGGATTAACGAATAAACCAGTAGAATTATTATAACAGATATTCAACACTTCAACTGTGAGAAACAAGTTCTGTATTGCTGAGCGCGATTCACGTAGTAACAACAGGGTATATGCATGCATTATTTTTATATTTTAAATCAATTATTTACCCCGTCATATGACCATAAAAATATAATTTAGATGAAAATATTAAAATTTAACACTAAAAGATATTTTAAAACTGCAATCCAGTTTCGACGATTTAAAAGCCACAAGTTTGGCGCGCTGCAATGTGACGACATTGTACACGACTACATTGGCGTATTGTGTATAGTGGAGTATGATATCTCAAAATTTGTAATTTCGATATGGAAGGAGGTCGAAAACCATTTTCTGAATACTGTATTGTACCTATGTGCAAAAATACGATAAGAAATGCACTTGATAAAGTGTGTTTTTATGTTCCGCGAGATGTGAATGTAAGAAAAAAGTGGTGTGTAGCTCTGAAAAGACGTAAAGAATCTTCAACTAGTTGTTTTTATTGTCGTGAAGATAATTTTAATGTAAGTATATAATGTTCTTATGTTAAATTCGTTACAGTTCATAACGATTCATTACCTTTTCAAACTCTAATCATAACTTACTTTACAAAAGTTTGAAAAGTATATTTGTCAAATCATTTCTAAGTTAAGCTTAATCCAAAACAATACGAACCCTTTTAAAACCATCTGCAATTTTAAAAACGAATTTCAATATCCTGGATATATTTTGAAGGGTATGTGTCTAAGAGAACTTTTGACTTTAAGAAGCCACATCATTTAATGACTCAACTGGCTGATAATGAAATGTCTGCGGTACCGTCGTTTCTTCAAATGCGCCTACCAAAAATTCCAAATTTCTTTTAACTACAAAATTTGGAATATATTACCCAGAGTAGGCGTGATGTAGGCGGTAAGGTGTCCGCTCATTAATTTTCCAGACCGGGTTTAAATCCCCGCAATATAAGATATTACTATTTATTTTCGTCTGCAGAAATTGTTAAGCATGAATTTTTTATTTTATTTAAACTTTAAAACAATTCTTATTACTTCTAACAGATACAACAAATGTAATCTCGGCCAATGACTAATATGCCTCGTCAATAGCCTTTGAAATATAGTTAAGAGGCGAATCTGTTTTCGTCACGAACATTATTTTATTTTCAACCATTTACACCCAACAACTTCCATGAATTAAACATATCGATCGTAGAAAAAAGAAAAAAATCGATCTTCTCGATGGTATTTATAGACGTTTAAAATACTTTTTGATGACATACAAGTATAGAAAAGACTAAAATGAAATAAATTAAAAAATAATATTTATTTTAATTGAAAAAACACTAAGACAATAAATTTATTAACAAAACATGTAAAATTATGTAATAATGCAGAATTTGCTGGCGTATGTTTGCAGTGAAGGCCTCAGGTGTGTACCTCCGGATTGCGTTGTAAAAACAGAATCCGGCTGTATACTCGTGAGGACAACATTTCGAATAAACTATTTTTTGGAAAAAATACTTTTCTCCTGCTTTATTTATGCTACTAGCTTCAAAGCCCGTCAAAAATAACGGGCTGAACGGTGTGTTCCGGCAAGTCATTTCTTCTGAATTGATTAACTTAGTGAAATTGTAATAAAACAACGCGCGATGTAATTCCTTGTGTCTTACCTGTAGCAAAAACTATCAGTTGTCACTCTGGTACGAGGTGCATTTAAATTTTATCACACACTCCGCTAATACCAGACCTATATAGTTCATTGTCGGTTACTCCGTTGTGTCCCTTGATCCATATGAGATATATCTAGTGCGTAGCTAAGGCTGTAAAAGGGAAAGAAAATTATTAATTCAAATATCTGACACTTAATTACCTTGCAGCTTTCACTTCTGCGACGTCAGCGACTGTAGAATCTGGATTTGATGCAAAACACTGTAACAGCCCTCATACCTGAATTTTGAATAGTATTGTACTGTATGAAGTATTTGCAGTGAGCTAAAGTTTGCTTGAATATGATCTGGTATGTTTGTTTTCTAATTGCTTGTAAATCAGTGTATATAGACTTTGTTTTATGAAAGAAAATTATTTAAAGTCCATTTAATATGTTTAAGAACCGAATGGTGCAAGAGAATTTCTTAAATGTTTGTAATTCCATGTATTAATGCAAGTTATGATGTCTACAGGACAATTTTCTACAGTTTGAGATGATTTCTGCAAATAATTTTGTATTTAAGTATCTCTAATTACCATTTCTGATCATTTTGTAATGTTGTTAATTAATTTTGTATTAATTCCGATTGTTTTTAATACGTTTGATTGTTTGAATGATTGTTAATGTTCGAGAAGTATCGGGCGGATGCCTTTGAAGAATTCTCGTAATTTTGATAGAGACTATATAAACAGATCGGCTGGACAGAGCAGTTAGTGAGTTAGTTGAGTATTCAGTCAGTATTCAGTTTTACAGAGAGTTTAATCCAGTTAGTTTTTTCAAGTTGAGTTCACAGAGATTTTATTTGCGACGGCTCAGAAGTGCATCTCTGTATTGTATCTATGCTTGTGAATATCGCTGACTTCTTTTTGAACAAATAAACAAAACATCACCATAACCTTTTGGTGGACTTTTTAATTAATCAATATATATAAATTAAACCACCGAAGAACGTAATAACACGTTTACATCATGACTCCCATTCACTTTTTGCTGTATGAGTATTCTCGCAAGAATGCAATCTTTTACTAATTATGGTAATAAATTATCATAAAACATAAACAAAATCATAAAATTATAAAAACGCCCAGCAACTACGCCTTCGTTTACAATATGAACGTTTACTTTGACGTCACGATTCGATTCGTTTCCCGAAGTTACATTTCCCTTGATTTTGATTAATTAAAATAAATAAATAAAAAGCGAATAAATAGAGAAAAATACGTTGTAGCGGTAATTCTACAGTAAGAAAGCTTCCAAATAAAATACTAGACGGATATTTCAATTTTATGCATATTTCCTACTAGACGGATTCTCATAGGGTTTCAAACACTGTGTAACCCAAGGAGCCTTAGGCCTAAAATGAGGAATATGTATTTTATCTTGATATGACGTCTAGAAGATGAGAATAAATAAAAACATGTCTTTTCGTTGAACCTAACTCCCTCAAAAACTGCTGGTTGGGTTTAGTCGAGATTTGGTATAACGTGCAGCTGATGATCAATGTGACGTCGAAACGCAGAGAAGCAGACCAGCATCCATTCAACGGTAAACTATTTCTCTCGGTCGAGATGTGCCACAACGGTATCGTATTATTCGGAACTGAAAATGATGTTAGCCATCATCAGAAATGTAACTCATTTCCAAGAGGCGTGACCTTTGGATTTCACAATATTTGCGGCATTTTTTATTATGCGTTGAAAGCAAATTAGAAGTTCAAATTGATCGTGCTAATAACTTTGACAGAAGCCCTGACTTCCCCTAATAACCCTTTGTAAAATAAAGAACCTATTAGATGAACTTAAGGGCTTCAGCTAATTTAACATAAAACTGATAATCTAATTTTTAACAATTATTATTAATATACCTAGAAACACATATAACTCTTTATTTCATTTGATTGTTAGGTATAAATCGACTTTGCATATAGAAAAAAAATGAATATCTTTCGGGAAGCTGAAGAATTAAGGAATAAATAACTGCAATAACGGTAAAGATCTATAAAAATCTTCAGTATTAATTATCTTGGTTTCTTAACTGTTATTCTATCTTTTAATACAGTGTATCTGCGGTTCCGTTAATTATTATTAATATTATTATTATTCACCATCCTATTACACCCATACAGTCAGAATCTTCTACATTCACAAGGTTAAAAAATACTGAAAGATAAACAACAGATAAAGGAACTGTTCACTTATGTTTTTAACAATATGCGTTGGCTGAAAACGGTAATTAACAATGTAGTTAATTTACATTAAGGCATGTGTTATATGTCATTCCTCACTCCACAAGGTAAATACAGCTTGCTAAAAAATAGGTATCAATTGAAAATGAATTGTTTATAAGTCACTCTCTGGAAGATTCAATTCAGACGAACATATTTATGATAGGGGTAAAATTGCTGCACGTAACTAGACGGTTAAGCTATCGTTCTGTATTTAAATTAAATCTCTAGCAGCAGCAAAAAAACTAAAAAAATCTTGTTACCTTGAAGTGTTGCTAGATTGTTACGTCTTCATAATGCGTATTATTTGGATTAGTCATCAGACACACGTTTCCAGGTTCCAGTTACGGAAATAGTTACTGAAATAGAAGTTAGCTTCGGTAAACAAGAAAGTGAATTACTTTACAGCAAGAAATGAGTCCCTTAGGACACAGAAGGACCCATACGACTGCAACCCTTCAATAGAGATTCAAAAGACAAACTGTAGAAATTTGAAGATTCCATCCTAGCGTATTTACTCTAATTACCATAGACCAGAAATATTTCATATATCGGAGTACGTGAGCACGCTACCAGATGGCACCACAGGCTCAGCGAGGAACACGTGAGCGCAGCAGTAACCCCTGAGAGAAATACAAGGCGGGTACTTAAGTAGAGGAAGAGCGAGCAGCCGCAGTTTCGCAGAGCAAAAAATAATAACGCGCGAACAGAAATGATACGTAACACGTAACCTTGAAGGAAGTGTCAAGAAGACAAACACTTCAACAAAACTGCAAAATAATAAACTTGCAGAAAATGCTCGCTTGTGTGCAGCCGCAGATTCACGGCGCCCACCAGAAAGGAAACATTGCTCTACTATCTGGCAAAGTAAATTGTGAGACAATATAATAAACCGGAACTTCATACCAGCTGTGTTCTCGTAGTTACTGCCAACCGTCCGACAAATATCCACAGCCTACCTTCACTGGTGAGTCATCTACCTTGGATCGGGCACTCCATTCAAAGCGACTCCTGATCTTACACTGGAGGATCCGACACACAAACACACACACACACACACACACACACACACACACACTGTGGTATGACAGAGTCATCCACAATGAATATAATTAAATAAATTAATTAATATTCAGATTTTCTTTAATAATATTCAATCTTGTAAGGTGTAAATACCGTAAATAATAGGGATATTGTATGGATAAATAATTATATATTAAACCCGGGCAGCCAGAGGTATAATTATTATAATTTTAATTTCTGCAAAACTTGCTGCTCAGTAACGTAGTGAATATGGGAAGCTGGACCTGCCATTTTCGAGCGGTCGAGAGCGAGACAATAGCTGGGCTCCCCGACTTGGCGGCGCCGTCGTTCATAACAGCGATGTTCCGTTAGACGAGGGCGGTGAACTCACCCCTCTCCGCTGCTTGCTTGAGGTCAGGCAGAAAGTGCGCGAACGGAGACAGCAAATGCTGGGCGCGATATAAAACACGAGACGACGGACATGTATAGATGACCAATCGTGAACGTTTATAGGGGTTCCCAAATCTTAATGCAAGGGGATTCTGTTACATGTGGCGAGTGGGAGACAACTTGGGAGAAGAAGAAGAGAAGAGGCCATTTTGAGGACACTTGCTGCCGGGACGAGCTACTGTACAGACGTGTCAGCCGACACGCTCTCGTCCGGTGATCACTGTCTGGTTCTGATCACTGTCTGGTTCTGATCACTCTCTTGCTCTGGGAAGCGAGAAGTTGTATGGCATGCCTGCCATTACCTGGATGCTGTCTTGGTAACGCGGTCGTACACGCTAACCTGGCTTTCACAGCTGCAGTGGCGCTGCATTAATGGTAAAGTACCGGATGCATACGGTCACAATTCATTGGGTTTTGACGAGACTTGTGAGCCCTTAAGCGGCACTGAGATAAGATTCCGCTCCCGCCACAAACTCACTGAGCTAGCTGATTTTATGTTTCATTGCAAATTCCAAGCATCTTGCTAATTGTAAATTCAAGACGATGCTTTTCTTTAACTTTATATGGCGCCCCTGGGATACTCCTTTGTTGTAGTCAATGTTAGCTTCAATTTGATGGCCTGTGTTGCCACGTTGATCATATGTTAACTTTGCTATTTATTTGTTGAAATATTTCATTCGTTTTGTGTTTGCTTTTCATCGGCGGATTGTAAACGTCGGATATTGCTTTTTTTGTGGTCTCTGAATATGTTTAACGTAAACTTAACTATTACCCGGCCTTGTATAAGCCATAAGAATCAATAAATGGGATATTATTTTGTGAACAATATTCATGGTTCTAGTTCCCTTTAGCTCACCTTTTATAATTCTAAAATCATTTTCATTTTGTTTTCATGTTCTAATAACTTACGTGTAAAGGTGGAGAAGGTATGGCAGGCGTTGGAGGTAATTTATAATATTAATAAATCCCCCCTCCCTTTTTAAATAAATACCTCCAGGCTCATATCCCAATACAACAAACACACACACATATATATATATATATTTACTGCTGTCCAAATTTCAACACCAAGAAGGATGCATGTGACTATACTGAAAACTATTTCATAAATTAAGAGCGAAAAAGACGCTAATGATTACAATTAGGCACAATTTTTCACGCACTTTCACTTTGACAAGCCACAACATGTTGCAATTTGAATTTCTAGACGTCACGACGTAGAATCGACCATCAATATGCCAGACATGTGTGATGGGTGACATATCAGACGAACGTGCGGAAGACAGAAGCAGTGGCACCCACCATTTTCCGAAGAAGGCTCACACATTCCTCGCCACATGTGGCCGTGAATTTCCCTGCTGAAATGTGACATGTGGCGCTGCCTGCAGGAGGGGCAGTGCCTCGGGCTCTAAGTCCTCCGTGATGTTACGTAGGAGGTGAGATCGTATGTTTAACCAATGGCGCCACAAACCATCACACTTGATGTTTGTCCTCTAGCTGCTCAACAATGGAATATACCCTACTGTAATCACCACGATAGCGTGGACCTTCACTGTAGGACACGCTGAACCTGTACTCATCCGAAAACACTACATCTCACAACTCATCAGGGTAGTTACGGCATTCACGTGTCCATTGCCGTCTAGGCGTTGGTAGTTTCTGGTCAATGGATTGAGTGGAGTGAGTTCAGCCCTCGGTAATAGCCGTCGACGCACTGCTGCAACGTCTTGCCAGCACTGTGGACGAAGCTGTTCTGTCGGTTACGGCCACGAGAACAAAATGGTGGCTATACTGTGCTGTGGTCACATTGTGTGATCCATTGCCTCCACGTTGCTCTATACGACGTTCTTCTATCCACTGGTTCCACACACACAACACTACCGTTGTATCGTGTCCTGTACTAATCGCACTGTCACGTTACGGCAAATACTCTTCCCGGATACCAATCATTCTGTGACGTTCAAAATCACTCACATGCTGGTATTACACCCTTTGACGTCTACGAGGCGTACGTGACGTTTCCACTTCGTTTGAGGGATCTGCTCCAGCTGAGCGTGGTTTAACTCTGACCTATCCGATCTCACTGAAGAGGACAGTACTGAGCCTTCGTGCACGCCATCCCTGCGCAATGCTAATCACTTGTTATGGTTCCACTGTTTTACACATCCACCGATTTTGGAGTGATTCAGACCATTTCTTACGGGTGTTACAGTTTTCGAAAACTGTAGTGCAGATGAATGGATAAACGTAGGGCTGTATGATCAGCAGTAGGCAGTAACGTAGATGATAATTCCTAATTCAGAGCGTGGTGGTTGAGTGATAACGCTCTGGCTTCGCATTCGGGAGGACATGGGTTCGAATCCCCCCCCCCCCCAGCATCCAGATTTGGATTTCCATGGTTTCCCCAAACTACTCCAGGCGAATGCCGGGTTGCTTCCATGGTCGATCTCTTTACCATTCTTTGCCCCCCCCCCCTTAACCTTTCCCGCCTCTAATGACGTTGATGTCGATGAAGCGTAAAGTAATAAAGCAATAAAAACGGTGACAACTGATGATTTCGTGTAATTGAACAATTTATAATGAATTAGATTAGATAGATATTTCCACCAGCGAATTTGTGGAAGGTTGTGGAGTTAACAGTCTCCAGTAACCAAAACGAGCTAATTGTTTGAAGGTTTGTTTAAATTTATACCAGAATAAGCTGAGCTGAGGCGAGTTGCTTGGAGGTTGATACTGGTGACACTGTATTAGATTTGCAGTAAGCGGAAAGATGAAGAGCGAGAAGTGGATATACTGTGGCGACTGTGTTCTCTCCGGCTCTGTCTCGTACCACAACTCTCCATGAGCGTAAAGCACACTCTGCAGATGCGTCCGTTCCACTTCGGTGCCGACACTCACTCCATTAAGGGTTGCGGTCTTATCTCCGGCCAGGTAGCGTTGATTCAAACACAACTACTGAACCAGCCGTATATTTGTTTGTTGTTGCATCGATTTCTTGGATCACTAAATTATGTATCACGTATGACCTTTCTTCCTACAACGGACGTTATTATTTCAATTGTTCGTGTCTTTGATTATCATGAAATAAATTACTTACAAAACGCTAATCTAGAGAAGACATCAATATAAATTCACTAATGTTTTATTATACTCAAAGAAGATATATTAAAACAATTAAATTTGCGTGCCTATTGTGTCATCAGTGATTGGTTAAAAAGACTTAAACAATAAGGGAGGGCGTAAGCGTAGTACCCCCTCGCGATCGTTTATGTTGCTACAAATTCTTCGCGGGTTTGCCGCCGGATTACATTTTCTACTGACAAGCTTTCGGCGACTTGCACTGCCGCCATCATCGAGTCCGTTGTATCTAAAGCAACCTGTCACTGAAAAGCAGATCCACGTTTCTTTAGCTGTAAAATATATTGACTTTTTTAACTATGACATACTACAAAAAGCAAACTTATGATAATTAATTTGGTAGCAGTTGATTAGCTAAGTTGTGGACATAGCCTGGAATTTCTTCTAATGATATCTCTGTTCGCTGTTAATTTGCGAGCGAAGGCTGACACGTAGCACTATTCTCTAGCCAACAGCTATCGTGGTGAGTGAGTGAGCTTAGGAAATTGTATAGCAGCTACACAAGAATTGCTCGTTTAAAGATTCAAACGTTTCATAAAAAATAGATAAAAACTTTGTTAGGCACTTGAAACTAAATTCTAAAGGAAATTTATGTTTCTGACGTCACAGGTGGGGATATTTTATAATCAGTCTCATATTCTCGTATATATTTTATCTGAAACCAGGAGACTGCCTGTTCGCTTGAAAGACTCTCTCTTGATATCTATCATTATTGTGTTGTCATTTATGCCCTATGTTGAGGTCGCCACTGAGATAAAATCATCTCCTAAATGTTTGGAGATCTACTCTGTTAATGAAACGTTTGACGTAGAAACAGTCCCCAATCGTAGACTTCACCTCCAATTCTACGTTTTAAATCTGCGCTCATTACAGATACGGAGTAAAAAGTCCTTAAAGTACTCAACTAGATGTTCGTGAGGTTGCGTCTTACAAGCGAAAGAAGGGTACGTTACAAAATGTGAATCTCAAGCAAAAAATTTAGATCTTTACAAATTTTGAGAAGATGTTTCTTTAATCGTATTGAAATCTCAGTGAATTAAAAAAATTATCTATAAATTACATGAAAATACAGAACGATAACTCCAAATATAATTTGATTACAACTGCGTGTTTCAATGCTTGGTTGTTCTGTTAAAATGGTAACATATCTGTCCAAATTCATGGCATACGCTTCCATGGAATATATTTTGCTGTGAAAGGAACATCATACAAATTGCCCAGCGTTCCAATCTAGTCTGGTGTTTTAATCATACAAGACAATGAGGGCACCTGTTGCTGGTGATAGAGCTGTTAAACGCTAATTATTCATTCATCACATTCACTATAGAAATGCACGTTTACAGATTAAACTGAATGCTTACATCAGTTGTGAAATAATCATTATTAATGCCATCAGGCTGCATATCGAACGAAAACATTCAGCACTTTTGTAACATCTTCGAGTATTCAGTATGGATCGGAAGGTCAAGAAAATAACTTACGTAACGATTTTAAAGGTTTTTTTTCATGTGTGTGTGTTAACTACGAAGTAGATTCGTAAAGCTATATATAATCCGTTGGTCCAAGATCATATTTAGTAATAATTTCATTTGTAAAGTATGCTGGATATTGCCTTTACAACCTGTGAGAGATTTCCGTTCATGTAATAAAATTCTGGACAAAATAAAACTGACATAGAAGTTACTCTGTTGTCACCTCCTAAAGTCATATTTTATATGAACATATTTTTTGTCTAACTCAATCAGAGTATAGTAAATTTAACATACCAATTTAACTTAATTCGTTACCATGTCTGACCTGAATAATTACGTAATTATTCACACCAAGGTAAATTACTTCAATCTTCTAAAATTAGTAACTAGGAATCTTCTTTGGTAAATACAAGTATAATAAAACCAGTTTATTTACCATTAATTAATACGGAATTTATATTGGCTTCGTCATTAGAACATCATAATCATATATATATGGCAATGCAAAAACCAATAAAGATTAATAATGTAAGAAAATCTTTATATCTTCTTTATATATATAAAAATCTCGTGTCACGATGTTCGTCCGGGATGAACTCCGAAACTACATAACCGATTTAGATGAAATTTGGCTTACTGTGTGTAATTTAGTCCAACTTAAAAGATAGGATAGTTTTTATCTGGATTATAGACCTCAATATTTATTATTTGCGAAATAAATGTTCATTAAATGTTTGTCATAGGACAATGGTTTGTAATTATTTGTAAGACATCAAGGCTAAGCGTTCTGCTGGCTAAGTGGTTAGTGCGTCTGACTGGAGATGGAAAGGTCCCCGGTTCGAATCCCTGTCTCGGTGAGGATTTTTATAGACACTTAACCCAGCAATAACCCCCGGCGCAGCATGCTGTGTGAGGTGAAATACGCCAGGACGGTACTGTGGTTCGGATTCGACGTTAAAATGTAGGTCCCCTGTACCAGGCAGGATGGGCGGGCTAGGTAGAGGCGGCTACGATAGGGGCAGAATGCCCAGCCAGTAGAAACCATGTCACCAGGTCATTACGACCACACGAAATTATTATTATCATAGTTCCATAAGTTTCTAACAGATGGCGATGTGTTAACTTTTCGATACAACACTTGATTAGCTAGGTTGGGTAATCATCCAGTAGATCAAGTTCTGTTTCAATTTATTTATGCTACAGTTTATTCCTAACAGATGGCGGTGTGTTAATTTATTGAACCATCCAGTAGATGGGCGTTGTTTTTCGATTTATTTATGCTACAGTCTATTCCACGCCAAATGTGTGAGTTTCTTCAATTTTAACTGTGCTGTGTATTGTGTTATAATTATACTGTATTGTTGTTCATCGTTTGTGTGTCTTTATACCTAACGACAAAGTAATTACACACATGAATATAACATTGTAGAAAACGTTACGATAAATTCTAATCGTGTAAGTATTTCTCGCTAGCTTATCATTTTTCTTCTTCTTTTTGTTATGGTCAGCTAGAGACCACGTGTCAATTTCAATTCCTCTCCTGTTGTTTTTTCTTTCTTCCTCCCCAGTACTCCTTCATTATTGCACTCCTCTCTACCTTTCAATCCTGCCATATTCAAAGTCTGCTATCGAAAAAATTTTCTTTCCATACAGTTCACTGGTATTATTTCGTTTCAAATCTTTCTAAACCTCTTGAAAGCCTGGTGTCATCCATGCTATAAATGTATCCAAAAAAAATATCATTCTTCTTTTCTGTTATTTTTTCAATGTTATTTATATTCCTCATTAGTTCTTAACTTCCATTTTACTGTATTTTTCAATGGACCCAAAAATTCCGGTTTCACCACTGTATTATAGTGTCTAAAATAATAATCAACTTATTCAATTGTGTCGCCACAATTAAAAAATGACAACTATCAAATTGTCATTAAAGTTGACAAATTACCATCAGGAGAACACGCTGGCAAATTCAACGCGCCAACCGTAGATGAAGTTGCAGGTTTTATGGTTGGTGACTCAGTTGATTAAGGTCACACGTCAAGATAGAACTGTTAGTTTCGGATCTACACCGTTAGTATGACGCACTCCACTATCCACTGATATTCTGGCAAGGGCAGAATGAATATCACATCAACATCAAACAGCGTGATCCAGTTGCTGGTAAATTTAATTTTCAACTGTTTAATTTGTTATTTTATTAGTAGAATAGACCCGCGGTATTCAGACCAGGGGCCGGATTATAGCGGGCCCACTATACTGATTTCTTATTCTTTTTTTTTACTATTTAATTTATTATTTTTTCAGGTAATAAAACAAATAAAAAAGTTACTTCAATGAAGTACTACGCCCCCGATTGATGATTAGACGTAATTAGGATAACTATATCCTTCGATATCGTCAACTGTGCCTTCAATACGTCGTGGATATGTACGCCAAGGTTGAAAACAAGCATTTGCGATTTATTCGATACAACCAGGCTAAATTACGATCGGAGGAATACATCCTCTTACAAGATACTGTTATGGCAATATTTATGAAAATTTAAACGCCAATGATATGCATTTATTTTACCTTCAAGCTACATCGGCAGTCCACGGAACATGCAGGAATATATACAAGATGCGATGACTTACGTACGTCATTATGGTCGTCCAGATTTGTTTATTACATTTACATGTAATCCGAATGGGAGCAAATACAAACTTTGCTACTACCAGGCCAAGATGTCAAGGACGTGTGTTCAAACAAAAATTAAAATCATTGATTGATTTAATCGTAAAACATTCGGTTTTCGGTAACACACGTTGCTATCTGTATTTGATTGAGTAGCAAAAGCGAGGTTTGCCTCATTCTCACATTTTGATTTGAAGCGTCCAGAAGAAATTGATCAAATAATTTCAGCCGAAATTCCGGACCCATTAATTGATCAAGAATTGTTTGATATTGTTACCAGTCACTCGATCCACGATCGTGCGGTGCTTTTAACATGACATCGCCATGCATGGAAGGTGGAAAATGTAAGAAGCGTTTTCCAAAGGAATATACGAATGATACTATTACGGATATCGATGGTTATCCGTTGTATCGCCGCAGAAACGCAAACATTTACAATGCGAATATCAAATTCTAGAAACCAAGTTGAAATTGACAATCAGTGGGTGGTACCATACTCACCATTGCTTTCAAAAACGTATAAGGCTCATATTAATGTCGAGTTTTGCAGTTCTGTAAAATCCATTAAGTACGTTTGCAAATATGTTAATAAAGGCAGTGATTTGGCCGTATTTGAAGTTCAAAATGTAAATAAAAATGACGAAATAACACGATACCAAATAGGTAGATACATCAGCAGCAACGAAGCTATCTGGCATATTTTTAGTTTTCGCATCCATGAAAGAGACCCTTCCATCCAGCATCTTGCAATACATCTTGAAAACGGTCAACGTGTATATTTCACCGAAGAAATATTTTCCAAAGAATACTTGAGCCACCAAAAACGACAAACCACAAACTGAATTTTTCACATTGTGTCAAAAATCTGATGTGTTCCGCCAATTCGCAAAAATTATTATATACCGATGTTCCAAGCTATTTTTCATGGAACAAATTAGGTAAAAAATGGTAGCCACGTAAACAAGGAGAACCACATCCTTCGATCGCAGGCATATTCAAAGCCAAGACATTAGGACGACTTTACACAGTGCATCCAAAACAACGTGAATGTTTCTTTCAGCGTTTGTTATTGGTGAATGTTCCCGGACCAGCTTCTTTCGAATTTTTACGAACAGTTAATGGTCGAGTGTTCAATACATGTCGAGTGTTCAATACATGTCAAGATGCATGTCGCGAGTTGCAGCTGCTGGTAGACGACAATCATTGGGACCTGACACTTGCTGATGCAGCGTTGACAGCCACGCCGAATAGTATTCGTCAAACTGTTTGCAATTATTTTGACAACATGTTATCCAACACAATCTTCGAGTTTGTGGGAAAAATATAAAACAGTATGACTGAAGATATACTACACCGAGTTAAACAAAAAAACCAATGTCCAAATCGATTTCACACCAAGATGTATATGATTAATGAAGCATTAGTGTTAATCGAAGATTTATGTATTTTAATTTCAGATTTGCCACTTAATCATTATGGTATGCCATCACCTGATCGAC
Organism: Vandiemenella viatica; assembly: GCA_031002005.1. Classification (NCBI taxonomy): domain Eukaryota; kingdom Metazoa; phylum Arthropoda; class Insecta; order Orthoptera; family Morabidae; genus Vandiemenella; species Vandiemenella viatica. Next base: position 103,823,616 of record CM061920.1, on the reverse strand, counting down.
CGACAATTATTGCGAATAATGAGCCATTACTGACAGCAGAACAAAAAAATATTTATAATCGGATTATGCTGACTGTTGATGCTGAACAAGGCGGTTTTTTTTTTTTTTCTTGGACGCGCCAGGTGGAACCGGTAAGACATTTGTAATATCGCTGATCCTTGCGAAGGTGCGGTAGCAACAGAAAATTGCATTGGCAATTGCATCGTCAGGCATTGCTGCCACTTTGTTAGATGGTGGGCGAACCGCACTTTCAGCATTTAAGCTGCCACTAGACATTCATAACAAACCAACGCAATGTGTAAACATCAAAAAGAAAAGTGGAATGGCTGCAGTGTTGCAAAAGAGTTCAATTATAATTTGGGATGAGTGTACTATGGCTCATAAACATTCACTCGATGCATTTCATAGAACTGTGCAAGATTTGAAAGGTAACGATAAACTTTTCGGTGGTACTGTCCTACTACTGTCTGGTGGCTTCCGACAGACATTACCAGTGATTCCTCGCTCTACTTTTGCCGATGAGATTAACGCATGTTTAAAACAATCGTTTTTATGTCGAAACACTTTGATTGACCATGAACATGCGAGTACAGTTGCAAAATGATCCATCGGCACAAGTATTTTGTAAGCAATTGCTGGATATTGGAAAAGGTGAAATAGAACTGCATCGAAATACACAATACATCAAATTGCCAGACAAATTCTGCACTGTTGTTCACTCAAAAATGAACTAACTCAGCGTGTGTTCCTGGATATATCAAATAATTACTTAGATCATAATTGGATCAGTAATCGTGCTATTTTGGCAGCAAAAAATGTTGATGTCAACGAAATTAACTTCCAGATACAACAGTTGTTGCCAGGTGATCTGATGTCTTTTAAATCAATAGATACTATTGTAGATGAAAATGAAGCCGTAAATTTTCCAAATGAGTTTTTAAACTCTTTGGATATAACAGGAATGCTGCCACACAATCTCCGGTTAAAGATTGGTTCACCGATTATCTTCTTCGTAATTTGAATCCACCTAGATTATGCAACGGTACACGTTTGGTGATCAAAAGGATCACCGGAAATGTTCTTGAAGCAACTATTTTGACTGGAATGTTTAAAGGAGAAATCGTCCTGTTGCCACGTATTCCAATGATACAGTCAGAATATCCAATACCATTTAAAAGGCTTCAATTTCCGATTCGTTTGGCTTTCGCTATGACAATAAATAAGTCTCAACGCCAAACAATGTCCGTTTGCGGCTTGGATTTGGAAAATACGTGTTTCTCCCATGGGCAACTATATGTCGCCTGCTCACGTGTAGGGAAACCATTAAATCTATTTGTATTAGCAAAAGACAGGCTAACTAAAAATATGGTGCACCAATTAGCGCTTAGATAAATTAAAATTATAAATTTTAATAATTTAAAATAATGAAAATAATTGTTAAAAATGTGTAAAAATCAACTTCATAGGCCTCATTTATAAAACTGAAATTTCAGTTTATATAAATAAATAAAAAATAATTTATTTATTTATTTTATAAATATCAATTTTTATATAATTTCAATTAAGTAATTTGTAATAAATGTAAATTAAATTTTTTATGATCGTTTGTCCTTAATTTCAACTCTCCGTAACTCTTTACCAATTACATTTGAATTTCCAAATCGACTACAATGTTTTTGTCTTTATTAGTGAATATTAATTTGACTACTTGGAAGTTTAGAATAACATTAATCCAACGTACTATAATTAGTAAGTCACAGCAACGCGTGACCGGGTCAGCTAGTATATAAAAATCTCGTGTCACGATGTTCGTCCGGGATGAACTCCGAAACTACATAACCGATTTAGATGAAATTTGGCTTAATGTGTGTAATTTAGTCCAACTTAAAAGATAGGATAGTTTTTATCTGGATTATAGACCTCAATATTTATTATTTGCGAAATAAATGTTCATTAAATGTTTGTCATAGGACAATGGTTTGTTATTATTTGTAAGCCACCAAGGCTAAGCGGTCTGCTGGCTAAGTGGTTAGGGCGTCTGACTGGAAAGGAAAGGTCCCGGTTCGAGTCCATGTCTCGGCTAGGATATTTACAGACACTTACCCCGGCATTAACCCCCGGCGCAGCATGCTGTATGAGGTGAAATACGCCAGGACGGTACTGTGGTTCGGATTCGACGTTAAAATAGGTCCCCTGTACCAGGCAGGATGGGCGGGCTAGGTAAAGGCGGCTACGACAGGGGCAGAATGCCAGCCAGTAGAAACCATGTCACCAGGTCATTACGACCACACGTAATTATTATTATAGTTCCATAAGTTTCTAACAGATGGCGATGTGTTAACTTATCAATACAACACTTGGTTAGTTAGGTTGGGTAATCATCCAGTAGATCACGTTCTGTTCAATTTATTTATGCTACAGTTTATTCCTAACAGATGGCGGTGTGTTAATTTATCGAACCATCAAATAGATGGCGTTGTATTTCGATTTATTTATGCTACGGTCTATTCCACGCATATGTGTGAGTTTCTTCAATTTTAATTGTGCTGTGTATTGTGTTATAATTATACTGTATTGTTGTTCATCGTTTGTGTGTCTTTATACCTAGCGAAAAAGTAATTAGGTACACACATGAATATAACATTGAAGAAAACGTTACGATAAATTCGAATCGTGTAAGCATTTCTCGCTAGCTTATCATTTTTCTCCTTCTTTTTGTTATGGTCAGCTAGAAACCACGTGTCAATTTCAATTCCTCTCCTGTTGTTTTTTCTTTCTACCTCCCCAGTACTCCTTCATTATTGCACTCCTCTCTACCTTTGAATCCTGCCATATTCAAAGTCTGCTCATCGAAAAACTTTTCTTTCCATACAGTTCACTGGTATTATTTCGAATCATATCTTTCTAAACCACTTGAAATCCTGGTGTCATCCATGCTATAAATGTATCAAAAATATCATTCTTCCTTTTCTGTTATTTTTTTCAATTTTATTTATATTTCCTCATTAGTTCTTAACTTCCATTTTACTGTATTTTTCAATGGACCCACTGTATTATAGTGTCTTATTTTAAGGGTTTCAGAAAGGCACTTTTTGTTGTAATTCAAATATTTTCAGTGAAATGTCGCCAAAGAATCTAACCCGACAATGTGTAGCAAGAGGCAAGACGCACGACGAGAGAGCTCATCAATCAGCAACACAAATCGCGGCAAGTAAGGAAGTTCAAATAATCAGGACAGCTGAGCGTCGTATGCAAGAATCTCAAGAACAGCGTGATGAACGTCTGTGACAGAATATATCGAGAACAAGAGCGGCACGAGAACAGCACATAGCGACATTTAGTGAAAGAGAACGAGAGAGACAGTAAATCAGCCGTGCTTTAACACGTGTATCATTTGTTCGTCTTGCGTTCCGAAGCATGTATCTTCGTATTTCACATCCAAGAAGTCTGTATCTTAAATCTTTGTATTTGCACCACACTATGATTTTGTGTCTTGTATCTTGTACCTGGCATTGATACCTTTATACCTAGTACCATAAATCTCTGAATTTTTGTAACCAATAAATAGGAAAGTAATAAACCAAAAAAAATATGCACCAGCCATTGATTACTCTGCACATTCTAAAACTGCAATCGGTGCAATGAGCAAAATATGCCAGTATTATCAGGCGTTGAAATTCCGCAATGAAGCAGCCGGCATGTGTTGTGCATCAGGAAAAGATGTATTATTACCACTACCCAATACGCCAGAACATTTACAATCCTTCTTGCTGGCGAATCAAACGATTCGAAATTGTTTCTGCGCAAGACACGCAAATTCAATTCTTGCTTCCAGATGACGTCTTTTGGGGCAACAAAAATTTGCGATCTTACATCTGATGGACGTCATTTTGAAACTAAATTCAAAATACAAGGCCAGGTGTACCATAAGTTTGGGTCGTTGATACCGATGCCAAACGATGACCCGAAGTTTCTCCAAATCTATTGGAAATTGTGAGGAACGCTTGAAAACTAAGTGCCAGTATAATTTCATCGAACAAGCAGAAGAGAGAGCAATTGTGGTATTGTTGGAAAATAGTTTGGAAAATAATAATCAACTTATTCAACTGTGTCACCACAATTAAAAAATGACAACTATCAAATTGTCATCAAAGCTGACAAATTACCATCAGGAGAACACGCTGGCAGATTCAACGCGCCAACCGTAGATGAAGTTGCAGTTTCTATGGTTGGTGACTCAGTTGATTAAAGTCACACGTCAAGATAGAACTGTTAGTATAATTTCGGATCTACACCGTTCGTATGACGCACTCCAGTATCCACTGATATTCTGGCAAGGGCAGAATGAATATCACATCAACATCAAACAGCGTGATCCAATTGCTGGTAAATTTAATATTCAACAATTGAATTCGTTATTTTATTAGTACAGTAGACCCGCGGTATTCCGACCAAGGGACGGATTATAGCTGGCCCACTATATTGATTTCTTATTCTTTTTTTTACTATTTAATTTATTATTTTTTCAGGTAATAAAACAAATAAAAAAGTTACTTCAATGAAGTACTACGCCCCCCGATTGATGATTAGACGTGGATATGTACGCCCAGGTTGAAAACAAGCATTTGCGATTTATTCGATACAACCAGGCTAAATAACGATCGGAGCAATACATCCTCTTACGAGATACTGTTATCGGCAGTATTTATGAAAATTTAAACGCCAATGATATCGGTAATGCATTTATTTTACCTTCAAGCTACATCGGCAGTTCACGGAACATGCAGGAATATATACAAGATGCGATGACTTACGTCATTATGGTCGTCCAGATTTGTTTATTACATTTACATGTAATCCGAATTGGGAGGAAATACAAACTTTGCTATTACCAGGCCATCAATCAATGCATCGTCATGATGTCACGGCACGTGTGTTCAAACAAAAATTAAAATCATTGATTGATTTAATCGTAAAACATTCAGTTTTTGGTAACACACGTTGCTATCTGTATTTGATTGAGTGGCAAAAGCGAGGTTTGCCTCATTCTCACATTTTGATTTGGCTTGAAGTTAAAATCCGTCCAGAAGAAATTGATGAAATAATTTCAGCCGAATTCCGGACCCATTAATTGATCAAGAATTGTTTGATATTGTTACCAGTCACTCGATCCACGGACCGTGCGGTGCTTTTAACATGACATCGCCATGCATGTAAGGTGGAAAATGTAAGAAGCGTTTTCCAAAGGAATATACGAATGATACTATTACGGATATCGATGGTTATCCGTTGTATCGCAGCAGAAACGATGAGAATGGTGGCCAAACATTTACAATGTGAATGTCAAATTCTAGAAACCAAGTTGAAATTGACAATCAGTGGGTGGTATCATACTCACCATTGCTTTCAAAAACGTATAAGGCTCATATTAATGTCGAGTTTTGCAGTTCTGTAAAATACATTAAGTACCTTTGCAAATATGTTAATAAAGGCAGTGATTTGGCCGTATTTGAAGTTCAAATGTAAATAAAAATACGAAATAACACGATACCAAATAGGTAGATACATCAGCAGCAACGAAGCTATCTGGCATATTTTTAGTTTTCGCACCCGTGAAAGAGACCCTTCCATGCAGCATCTTTCAATACATCCTGAAAACGGTCAACGTGTATATTTCGCCGAAGAAAATATTTTCCAAAGAATACTTGAGCCACCAAAAACGACAAACCACAAACTGAATTTTTCACATTGTGTCAAAAATCTGATGTGTTCCGCCAATTCGCAAAAACATTATTATATGCCGATGTTCCAAGCTATTTTTCATGGAACAAATTAGGTAAAAAATGGTAGCCACGTAAACAAGAGAACCACATCCTTCGATCGCAGGCATATTCAAAGCAAAGACTTTCCACAGTGCATCCAAAACAACGTGAATGTTTCTTTCAGCGTTTGTTATTGGTGAATGTTCCCGGACCAGCTTCTTTCGAATGTTTACGAACAGTTAATGGTCGAGTGTTCAATACATGTCGAGTGTTCAATATATGTCAAGATGCATGTCGCGAGTTGCAGCTGCTGGTAGACAACAATTATTGGGACCTGTCACTTGCTGATGCAGCGTTGACAGCCACGCCGAATAGTATTCGTCAAACTGTTTGCAATTATTTTGACAACATGTTATCCAACACAATCTTCGAGTTTGTGGGGAAAATATAAAAACAGTATGACTGAAGATATAACTGAAATTTCAGTTTATATAAATAAATAAAAAATATTTTTTTATTTATTTTATAAATATCAATTTTTATATAATTTCAATTAAGTAATTTGTAATGAAATGTAAATTAAATTTTTTTATGATCGTTTGTCCTTAATTTCAACTCTCCGTAACTCTTTACCAATTACATTTGAATTTCCAATCGACTACAATGTTTTTGTCTTTGTTAGTGAATATTAATTTGACTACTTGAGGAAGTTTAGAATAACTTTAATCCAACGTACTATAATTAGTAAGTCACAGCAACTCGAGACCGGGTCAGCTAGTTTAATTTATAAGGACATTCTTGGGCAGTTGATTAAATATTCTGATACCCATTGACTTGAAACTATTTTCAGCTATGCTAACAAATCAATATTTAATTTCAATCCCACACAACTGCCATCTGCTTAAATACTCCCGGCTTAAATAAGAATTTCATCGTGCTTGACTGTTAATTTTATATTGTTTACTGAATTTTCCCTCACATCACGCAAGTTGCATATTGCAATGTTAAGAAATTTAAGAGATTGTCTTTCAAAAGAAGCCTCAGTCGTATAAAATTTCCAGTCAAAGAATGGGGCAGTTGATCTGTTTAAATGTAAGAAATTAGAAAATCCTATTGAGCTAACCTTGCGAAATAAGTGAAATATTTTACAGTTTAGAGCCTCCATACTTCGCAACTTCAATAGAATATATACATTTGTCTACTGACATGGACGCTATGCTTGAACAAATTGTAGCAATAAAAGTTAAACAACAGGCGACACATTTTACACTCATGAAAGCAGGCCAAATGGCACTTAATTTGTAATAATTTCTGCTCGTCACATGCTTAAAATATAATCAAAGTAGTCAAGCAACGACATTTCAGATATATTTAATATACTGTGCTACGCAATTTATCTAATTATGAGTATGTAAGATTTTACAGAAAAGATTTCCTTTAGTGCTCCATTTTTTCCCATCATAGCTGAATTTGCATTTGGTACGGTTAGCCCATTGGAACTATAATGAAATCAGTTGTTTAGTAATCATGTTAGGAGTTGATGATCCGTGTACCTCCAGTAAGTGTTCTTCGTATGGAGTTGTCACTAGCGACAGCTGGCTGGTAATACCTCAGGAGCTGCTGTCGCTGCTAATGGCAAGTTGTGACGCGCAAATTACTACTTGGCTTGCTGTTCCTAGTTTGGGCACGTCATCAGAACTTTGATATTGCATCTCTGAAAGGAATACGTCTTAGCTTCAATCCATCTTGGATTCTGTCAGTAAATTCTAATCAACTACCACTTACTTATAAGGAAACAAATAAAACCGTCCAAGAAAGGAGAGTTGCATCAGTAAAACACAAACAGTACGCCTTCAAATTACCGTAACGAAACTTACATACCCCTCGATTCTTTCACCTGAAGCAACTAAAATTATATGATACCTCTGTCCCACATCTTTATTATTGCTAAGGACAAAACGAGATTACATAAATTTCTAAATTATACGGTGATATTCGTCGGAAACTGTTAAATCGTACTTGAAGAATCGTATATTGATACTGACTAATGTTCTGCCTTATGTCTAAGTTACAGTTTACTGACAGCTGGGCAGAAAACCGTTAATATTTAATGAACGAAGTTAATAAAATTACATAAAAGTAACTTTTTAGTTAACCTAAAAAAATATTAACTTTTTTTTTAACTTCCGTTAATCTGAACATCCGTCAACTTCAGTCCGTTACATTGATTGTTGGGTCATTTCGTTCGTTTGAATTGCTCGCCATGGAGCGCTGGTACGTTCGGCGAAAGAATTAGGTGAAGTGCAAGTTCCAGTGTGATGCATTACCACTTTTATGCTAGGCATGGCGTGGGTGTAGCAGGAACGCTAGAATTCTGGAGGGTTTTTACTTTACGACCGCACACCAACGCTCACTACACGTTTAAAATTCAATCATTGATTGATTTTGAAATTTTTAAAACTTAACTTTTTCTACGGGGAATATGGTGCCCACTTTTTATATTGTGTTCGTTTGGAGTTTGTTGGTGACATAAATAATTGATATTTGTTACCTGATTAAATCATGGAAACTGAGATCTAGAAACTGTTAGTGAAATCAGAAACGCTAGCAATAGCAACGAGAAGATTAAAAATTCTTGGCCACATTTATGCAATAATATTGTATTTAAATCAAGATTGGGAGAACAACAGATTTGTGATTTCAAACTGTGGTTGCCTAACTTTCTACAGTTGAGGCTCACGTTTATAGCCTTAATAATCTTAACAACACATGAAGAGGATGCTTACGTCCAAATATTTACAATGTGAAAAAAGTAGAGGCAAGGTCAACTCGTGAGAGGAGAAAAAACAATTCAGAGACTTCTTAAAGTATTGCGGATTCTGGTGTAGATAGCATCAAAATTATTATTATTATTATTATTTTACATCCATCTGCAGTGTATTGGCGAATATTTTGGAAACGTATTTATCGACAGTGGCGTATCTCAAGTTGGACCCATGCTTTTTCATTGCCAACATAATTCCACTACATCTTGTGGATTCGATACGTTTCAGAAGCTGATTCAAACGTTAAACCCAGTAAGAACTCAGTTTCCTGAGGGAAACTGTGTAGACGTATTGTTGTTGATGGTTAACTTTTAATAGATAAACTGTAACTTGCTTAAATTTATAAAAAGTAACGCTTTAACGATTATCGAAGTTAACTTCTTAAGTAGCGGATTAACGATTAACGATGCTAAATTTTGGATTAACTGTGCCCAGCTATGTGTTCTGGTTTTAGCT